>JAUCMS010000052.1:17212250-17229750 GCA_032357445.1 Enteromius radiatus | reverse complement strand
AGAGAGAGAGAGAGAGAGAAAAAAAGAGAGAGATAGAGTGGAAGCGAGAGAAAGACGTTTCTCTTTTTTTTTTACAGGCAACGAAGAAAAGACACAGCAGAGAGGCAGAAAGAGGCTGGCGCTTTTGTGTCCTATATTTAATTCATTTCCAAGTTGACAGAGAAAAACATGCAGATAAAGAGAGCGGACACCTCCCCCCACTCCCAAAGACTTCATAGCCCCTCATTCTTGCTTTGGTTCACCTCTACCTGCTGCCTGTTACTCATACTGACAGCCCCTAATCAAAGCTCTCAATAACAGTCAGGCAGATAATTAGAGTGAGCTGTCCACTGAGAATGTCCAGAAATACCTAAAATGGTAATGAGTTCCTTTAGGAGGGAGAATGATGAAGGGGGGAGACAAGTGAGGGGGGAGGTTTTTAGGGGGTGTGGTGATTAATTGCCCTGGGGGTGGTTGAATATGAAGGGGTGTAAAGATCTTCTAATGAGAGAAGTGTTCACCTCTTCGCTATGTTGCAGACACAGCTGCGAGACGCTCATATGGGGAGCTCGCACCTGCGTTGCTGAAAGCGATTAAAAATTCTCCCTTGATTCCATGCAAATAACACGCTGTCAGTCAGAGAGACCCCCCTTCTGTGACAGGGAAGAGTACATGCTAATCCATCCTGATTATCAGAGACGCTTGATGGATGTAACGTACGGCGGAAATTTTCACCTCGGGGGACCAGACGCACGGCAACACGAGATATTGTTTAGCCTTAGAGACGCTCTCCATTTCTGTGAGCAGCCCTGTTTGTTGTGCTTAGCCAGGTTATAGGTCTGAAAGCTGCGAGGTGATCCTTGCAGTTGAGGAAGCAACGTAACCACAGTTTGCGACATCGGGACTGTTTATGTAAATTATTAATTTTATTAATTTATTTATGATTTTTTTGTATAAAAATAAAAAATAAATAAAATTTTATTTTAATTTAATAAAATAAAATAAAATAAAATAACAAATCAAAAATCCCGTAGTGAGCCAATATATGGGTAAAGCACCACTTCTACCACCATGTAAACAGAGAAGGACATCACTAGCCTCTGCTTTTGCACACCTCTAGCTGAAATACAAGATGTAAAAGAAACTGTGAGCAGAAGACCTTAAGGACAAAGATAACAAGACATCTGCCCTGTCAATTTCAAAACACAATTTAAGCCTGCAGACTGGAGATTTGTGAGTGAGGCTACAAGCAAAGAGTCAATGGTTTCATTATGGTTTTGTAATCTCTACTTCAGCAAAGCACAATGAAATAGAAACCCAATTGAATCCAGTAAAACCCCATTCAGCCCTAACAAGCTATTTATAGCACCAAGCCCAAAGACTTTGCCAGTTGTGGTTTCAGATGAATGGGGGTTGCACTGTATGTCCTAGCTGTCACTGTAAGTAAATCACACATGTATCAGTCACACCCTTTAGAATTGAAGCCACACGACGAGCGTGGTGAAGGATATCCGAAAGAATCGTGCATTAGCTTATCAACGTGGGACAAATTATTTTGACACTGAGCTAGCTGGATAACCTGGCTTTCTTGCCTCAACCTACAAACCTCTGGCCACCAGAACTGAAATATACAGCGCGTTTAAGCATAAAGCGCAACATCTTCCTGACATTGGTGTTGTTTGCATTACTGTATCAGATCAAACCGACGAGCATTTCTGTACTCTATGGCAGATGGTTTTACTGATACTGTAGGTACGTTAATGAAAATAGATTAGACAATATTCACACACACGCACACACAATTAAACATCCACTGTGTCCCATGGTGAGTCAATCTACTCTAAATGTGTAACCACTGTGGAAAGGCCACAATTATGGTTATTATCACAGGAGCAAGGAATCCGTACATGTATTTATGGAAACCTAAAAAAGGTGATATACATTCAAAAATCAGTATGCAGTCTGTACAGCATCTGCAAGCTTGGGAGGCAAAATAAAATAAAATGTGCTCTGAAAGCATTTGATGAAATTATTTTGGTTTATACTTTTTGTTTTATTTTTTATTTGTATGCTAAATTAATGTAAATATATATATATATATATATATAGACACACATATACATACACATACATACATACTTTACATTAAGTATATATACATATATATATATATATTTTTTTTTTTTTATTAAAAAAAATTACATTAAATTAAAGTCTGTAATACACGGTAATAGTAAAAAATGCATTTTTTTAAATAAAACAAGTATTCTAAAAAAGGTCATTTGCCATTAAAGACCTGCAACCTGCAATCATCTGTAATCACATGCTTTGGAGGCATTTGATGAAATGACAGCAATTTAACATGAAATATCAAAGCACAAAGGAATTTTTAGCGCTCAAAACAAGTTAAGCTCTAGCTTTAAAGCACACATTACTCTGAACAAAGCAATACTTTCAATGATTTAGAAATGACATCCTCTTATCTATTGTTCCTGCTGTTGATGGCACAAAGAAAAACTTTTCTTGAGGACTCAGCTGGAATGAACCTGAAAATACAGCCACGGATTGGCAAACGTTATCAGATAGCAGACTGGAGTCCGCTAATCTGATGGTTGGATGCACAATGGGTTTATAATAGAGACGATGACAGCTCTGTGTTTTTGCAAAGATGGGGGATAAAGAACTGAATGGGGCATTAAGGTCTATTCTGATTCAATTCTCTGAGCTGCTGACACATTTGCATTACAAAAAGCTCAATCAGAGTCTAATTTTTTCCGTCTGAGGTGGTAATGATAGAGCGCCTCTCCGAAAGCTGTGTTATGTGACAGATGCTTTTCATATTACAGCGCAAAACTCTTTGTCTTTCTCGCCGGCACTCCATCAGGCAGCATAAACACTCTTCAGCCTCTTTAATGCATCTCCGCTCAGCTCCATCAGTGCTGTGATTAGTCTGTGCGTACGAGGAGGGGGCCGGATTGACAGCTGCTTCTGTAATGCAGTGCGAGGGGTCACTGACCTCTCCTATCCCCATCCCCTACACCATCAGGCTGATCTGTGACCTGTGAAATTACTCCAGCTATCATATCTCACCCAATCAGCAGCAGATCACGACTCGTTTGCAAACCGACACACGCACACACGTGTGTTATATTTCTTGCCAGGAAGAGTAATATGGAAGATATGTAATATGATGAGCTTTATTTGCAAATAATTGCGTACAGTTGTGTTTGCGTATTGCATGTGTGGAGAAAAGGTTCTCATGCAACTGTACATCCATGCATAATTTATTCTAATTCAGTTGTTTATTAATCAGGAATGTTCGAAATTATGGAGTGTGCACCATAGTTATAAATCTCTATATAAATTTGCATACAGTTATTAATACATATATTTGCATGTCAGGGCCGTCATGATATGCCAATTAATTTAAGTTAATAAATTAAATCTCAAGTTAACTTTGGCTGTGAAAATACCTACAAAAGCCATTATTGTGTTAAATGAGAAAAGTATCAAGTAGGCTTAAAATACTATAAACTATAGAACATAAATGACTATGTAACTAGTTGGTTACTGTCTTCAAAATATCCTCTTCTATGTCTGCCAAAGAAAGTTAGTCATATAGGCTTGAGTAAAGGACAACAGGATTTTAAATTTTGGATTAACTATCCGTTTAATGTGGGTTTTTTTTTTGTATTAATATGGATTTTTAAAAATGAAATCGTAGTCTAAATAAGAAGCTAAAACTCCTAGCATGTGGCGGTAAATGTAGTAAGTCACTGAGAGATTCATTCATTGGTTCAATCAACTAATTGGCTCTCTTTAGGTTCACATGATTCATTCAAAAACACAGATTCAGAGAAATAAACACTGCTTTCATTGACAAAAAATTAACAAAAAAAAAAAAAACTTATTTACTAAACCGTTAAAATCACATTTGCATTTTATTTGTGACAAAAAAAACTTGTGTGATATCACTAAGCTCATCCAAGTGGATTTTTTGCCCCATTGTCTTAACCATTGGAGGCATACACAATTTTTTATACTATACTGCAATAAAAAGTTTTTTTTTTTTTAAATAAATTCTTATTTCTATGTAAAATATTCAAATTGTCATAAGGTTAATGACTAAGAGCCATTATGAAGGCACACAGGAAGTCTGTTTACATTTGGACAGTCCAAGTCTATAATAATGAAAGCCTTTCACTTACATATTTGTCGAATCGAGACTTTCATAACCTCATAATTATGTTGTACCAGCACAGAATAAAAAAAAAAGGAAAATTACTGTACTTTTATTTAATAAGAGAGCAAAAGCTGAACCGCCAACATTCATAATAACTATTTGAACTGAATCAAACTAAAGGCCACCATTAGCATTTCGCACGAGTAAGAGGAACTGGAAGGAAATGTCGAGAGGATTAATGTTAATAATTCTGACATTGAATATTCATAATCCCTCCCAAAACTCACATCCAATTATATGTTTGTATTATCGATATTCATGCAGCTGGCATGAATATGGACGGTCCTTTTGTTAAAGAGCCTGTCAGTCTAATCCACAGAGACTCGACGGAGAAAAAAAAATCCTAAAGAGAGATCAGTAGAGGAAATTATCATGCAATACTGACCAAAACACCTGTTGTAAGATACCGCTTTTTTTTTACGCGCACAATAGAAATTGAAACTCACACAATAGTTAGCAAATTCAGGTTCAGAAGCGCTATTCTAATCACGACCCATATTAGCATCCTTATTATCAGCAAGCAGGCAGCACACATCAATTTCAGATTCTCAGGAGCAGCAATACAAGCAATCAAATATAATGCAGAGTGGCTTCTTCACTTTATTTTTTCAACAAACAATTTAAGTTATCTCTCGCCATGATGATGTTTTATCTACGACCTTTCTGAAGACATTATCTTACCAGCTAGAGTGATAATTCAAAGCGATAAAAGCCAATTCAAAGGCATACTGTCATAGCACATTTGTATTCTGAAGTAGAAGTAGGGCAGAAAATCACTGATATAAATATTGTCATACATATTTATTCGAATGAATATTCATGAACCGTGCTATTTGGTTTTTGTTGAAGATAAGATTGTAAGGTCAATTATCTCTGTGTGAAAAACACAGGGGGTACAAACTATTTCCAGCAATAGACGTTATGTGCAAATGTGTTTTGGATGTAAATGCTTACATCTGGTGACGACTCCCTCCAGTCGAATGATGTTGGGATGGTCGAACTGGCCCATTATGCTGGCCTCACTCAGAAAGTCGCGTCTCTGCTGCTCTGAATATCCAGCTTTCAGACTCTTGATGGCCACCTGGATCTCCCTCTTACTTGGAAGCCTCAGACGGCCACTGCAGACCTCTCCAAACTCACCTTGGAGACAAACAAAAGTCTGTCAATTAATTGAACTTAACCTCAATCCCTTACTTCATTGCATTACAATTCCTTGGAGAGTTTTTCAGGTGGTTTAATACAAGTAGGGCATGTTTTGAGGCAATCTATTTTGACTTACCAGCCCCAATAACTCTCTCAATCCGTATGTTGGAAACTTCGATCTCTTTGGCGAAGTCTCGCACTGCCTGGTTGGGATCCTCATATGTGTGTGGGTGAATGTACGTGCGGGTTTCGGGAAGTTTGACTGTAACACAAGATCCAATAGGAGGATAATGCTCAGGTTACTTTACAGTCGCTTTAGTTACCTAGACTGAACGATCCATTTTCCTAAAAGAAGGGGAGTGCTGCATTTTCAACCTCATTAAACATTGTCTTTGGCAGGCAGGAAAAGTGTCATTAGAGAAAACCCACATTAGGCAACTAGAGCGATCAGAGACATTATTTATCAGCAGATGCATCAGAGGCTCTGTTCACTAACCGACAATTTGCTGGAAAAACATGCATTTTCTTTATTCATCCATCCAGCCAGACTCAATTATATTCACCATTTGCCTGGCCAGGAAAAATACAATGCTGATTTAATGGCAAATCTCAAGCTATGTTCTTTGAACGCACTATATTAGCCATCTTAAAGTTTTGCCCAATATTTTGCTGATTACTCTTAAAAGACTTGAGTTATTTTCTAAGACGAAAAAACCTGTGTGCATTACCTCGTCCATGCTGAAACTGCATTTTTTCTTCCTCAGGGTCTTGCTTTGCTTTAATATATCCACAGCGCCTGAAACAATAGAATAAGCACAATTAAAACAAACCGACACAATGAAATACATGCTTTCTCTCACACTAAATCAACCAAGCAATCCCCCAAGACTAAGAAAATGTTGATGACTGTAGAAGCAAATCTACAGCGGCCTGGTCTGGTCACATATATCATCTTTTTACAATGTAGTTTAACCATAATGTGCCTTTAGAGTCCGGTTTTCCCACCTAGTAAAGGATTTCACTGCTATAATCTGCTCTTTAGCAGCGGAAAAATTCAATCCTGTCACCTCTGACTTTATCATTAACTACATCATTCCTCTCACAGTGGGATCATGAATAAGGAAATGCCCCAGATAATGAATATTCCAATACACTGGGGAGGAAAGGTGGCCAACGTAGGACTGATAATTATGTTCATTATTCATTTAATCCTCTTAGTGACACACGTTCACACATTCCCTTTTCCTGTCATGTCTTTAACAAGAACGAATTGCCAAAAAATGTAATGTCCCAGCCCAGGCTGAGTAGCCATAGTAATTATACAGCATGTTGAAATGTGGAGAATGGCTGCAGAATGTCTACAGACTGGCACGTTTGATGGAGACCAGGTGGAAAAAGCCATCCTAAATGGGTTTCTAGTGGACATTGGCTAAATAATATGGGTGAATATCCACTTATGAATAGAAAAGCAGGCTGGAGTCTCTGTTGTGCTATTGCAGATGACAAAATGCAAGGCATTTCCTCTAACTGCAGGTAAAGAAAGCTAAGAGGTCCACTGTGGAGAGAGAATCAAACGCCTTTGGGGGAATTCACACTGAACTCGTTCTTGCATTCAAAACCAGCTAGAGAGCTGGGGAGCAGAGCAGATTGCAGCAGTCATGAGCAGATTTTGTTAAGCTAATGTTTTAAACTGACTGCATTTTATTTTATTTTTTTTTATGTGACAAGCAGACAGATACCACACAGTTGTCAAAAAGGGCTGTTGGATGATTGTCTACACAGGTGAACAAAATAAAAACCTATTAGAAAACCTATAATACATGGAAAAGTGCCATTCAGAACTGAAATAACTATTTAAATTTCGGTTTTATAAAATGATAGACTACATTGCATTTTGTTTGGATTTAAAAGCAGATATCTAGAATAATAGAATGATAGTACAAGTCAAAACAACGATAGAATGATAGACAGATAGAACAACCCTATGATAGAATGACAGATTAAATGGTCAAATAGCAGATAAAACAACACAATAATAGATAGAAAGAAAATGATCAAGCGACGATATATAGATGGACAGAACTAGATATACTGAACGATAGAACAATTGAATGAAAGATACAGAACACTAGAATGTTAGAACAACAGACAGAACAATAGAATGATAACTAGACTGACAACGATGTCTAGACTGATTTAACTATCTAGATTGATAGATGTATCAAGTGATAGAACATGAGATAAAATGACAGAATGACAGATAGTAGGTAAAAATGACAGACAGAATGACATCTAAACTAACAGAATGATATAACTATATTGAACGATATCTGGAACTGAAGATATATCAGCCGACAGAATTATATATAGAATGATTGAGCGACTCATAGAACGACAAATGGATAGATGGACAGATTCGATTCAAAATGACACTCAAGGACTCTGAATACCACACTGCAATCAGTCCATAATTACAGTAAAAAAAAAAAAAAAAAGAAATCATCAAACCGCTAAGCTAGTAATACTCCTGGAGCAGCTGTGGAAACGATCATGCGTCAGGGTTACCAGTATTTTGATTCTGGTATTGATTTTATACACAGTTAACAATGCTAATCAATACAGGATACAGAGTCCCCTTCATTCAAGAGCCGGAGCATGCTCAGCTGCTCCAGAGCAGTCAAAGCAGTCGGGGCCCCGAGGCCGGGGTTGGGGCGAGAGCAGACCTAGGGGTCTATTACATAATGGGAAGACTGCTGGGTTCATTCATACCTCCTCTAATCCGGTCTGTTGCATCTCCCTACGGAGCAGCGGGGGGTAAATCTTTCCCTTTCAGCTGTTGTGCAGTCCCGTCTGGTGGGGGGTTCAGAGGTACATGTGTGTCGTTTCCTTTCCGCTGCTTTTAATGAGACTGGGGGTCTCAAGAGAGACCCCACCTGTTCATCAGCCACATATACACACGCACCCCCCTAAATAAATGCTCGGGGCCTAGTGTGCATCTGTGTGCAGGTACAACCCCCCAACCCCTCCGATCTTTAACCGTCCCATGTGCGAAACACAGTCTATTAAGTGGAACATGCTTGCACGGGGGGCGCCGGGCTGGAGGGGTTCACCCGACTGAAGCATGTGGTAATCAGGGAGAGTAAATCGACTCCGAAACCAACCCCGCTTGCTCTCTAACCTGCCCCGTCGTCCCTCGAGGTCCCGCAGACGGATCCCTCCCCCTTGCACCTGCCGCAGCGCTGATGAAACACTTCCCATACCGCAGTGGGATATCAGGGAGCTTCTAAAGTGAAGTGTGATCCCACCCTTCAACCTTCCTGTCACTCATTTGAATGCAATATGCACACTGCGGGGCTATTTGCATATTCTGTTATAACGGCGGATAAAACGAGAAAAAAAAAAACCTGACAGACTAGCGTCTAGGTCTCTGCAATTAACACATTTTTCAACTCCGAAGCATTCCTCAAATCCCTTTTGTGCGGTGATAAAGACGTTTCGCAGCCCTACACCGCTGGAAGCCCTTTTGTCTATGACCCAGTTTCTTTTCCCTTTCTTCTTCCTCTCTTTTGTCTTTCTCCCGCTCTCACAGTGCGGAGCTTGTATCTGCAGGTGACAGTGCAGCGGTGCAGCTTTGTATCTGCTGACAGGGCTCATATCTTTCCCTGTGTCTTTGAGAAAGGGACGTCGAGTGTCATGGTGCTAAAGCAAAGAGACTCTTAAACTGTCTGGCCGGCTTGAGGGAACAATGAGTGAGAGCTGACTCAGAGTTTGCCATAAGCATTTAGAGAAAGATGTAAAGGAGATATTGAGAAAATAGACATATTAAGTGCTTGTCAAGACAATATTATTTATCATATTGAGTAACCTTTAAGTACTAAATGCTGGGATGCAACTCGTTCTATAGCAAATTTACATACTACTCTAAGGTACTAGAGTAGTATGTAGTATGTATGTACATCTTTTAGGTGTAGATAAGATACAAAGTTATCTCTTTAAGGATCTTCCCCCAGTGAAAAGCTGTTCTGATGGTGTATCACTTGCAAGCCTTTTCTTTTGCTGTAATTGGTTTTTGAGCCTATATGCACATGAATAATGTGCTACAAGCGTAAAACACTGTCGTTTTAACGTGGTAACTGTCCTCTGACCCTCAAACTAGTTCATTACATAATGATATTCCAGTTCATTGAGCTAATGAGTTAAAGCAGCTTCCAGCTGGGTCTCGAGATCTGTTCAGCATGTAGCAAACGGCAGGCCAGCTCCGGCTTTCATCTGCTACAAGGACATGGCAAGCCACTGGCATGGTCACTCAGTATATCCCAGTAGGGTGGCATGAACAACAGAACAAAATTCAACTGATGTCCTTGCATGTTGCCATGTGCCAGTTCTCCTAAAGGACTGTGTTCATTTGGAACGGTTCACTGAAGCATGTATTTTATCTGGAAAAAATTGAGGCAACACATCCTTGAGCCGTAACTTTTGCTGGTCAATATCATGGATTATGAATAATTTCTCTCCAAACGTTTGTGATTTTAATAACCTTTTCAGAGAAGCTGAGAAGCCTTTTCAGAGAAGCACAAATTGAACAGACCTAAATAAATCATTACATCTGCTACATTTGATTTGAGAGGTCATAGTATAATCTTATGATTTAAAATGCAAACAAAGATTGCTATAAAATAATGACAATAATAAAACATGGATATATTACCTTTTATATGTACTGTAAATAATAACTTAAAAATATAGGAAGTAATCCAAATTATTTAAAATATTTTCTAAACAAAATTGGCAAAATTATGGAAGCCCACTGTCCACCACTGAATAATCTTTATGTATTTTTTTTATATCTAATTGCAACTTTTTATCTAAAAATTCTGACTTTTTTCTCAGAATTGCATGATACAAATTCAAAATTCTGAGTTATTTCACAAAATTGTGAGATTTAAACTATATATATATATATATATATATATATACACACACACACACACTTTTTTTTTACTTCATTACTCACAATTCTGAGAAAAAGCTAGAATCTCCAGTTTATATTATGCATTTCTAAAAAATATAATCAGAACTGTGAGATGTGAGCTCAAAATTGAGTTCACATCTCACAAAAGGTTATAATTGTGAAATTAAAAGTTGCAATTACCTTTTTTTAATTCAGTGGCAGAAGCAGGCCATACAAAATGAAACGGAGTGATAACAGTAAATCAGATTTTTTTGCAACTAGAAATTTACAATGTGGTTTCCTAGAGACATCTCTGTAAACCTTTCCTCCTACCTTAGTGTAAAAAATAGATTTACAATCAGGATAATTACAAAAAGAGGAAATGATCGTGTGTTTGGAGGAAATGGACACTCATAAATTCTAAGCTCTTCTGACAGGTGTTTTAAAAACACTGACTCTATCAGTTGAGATGGGTTCATTACGCTAATTGAAATCCAGCTGATTGATGGCGCATCCTCGTCTCATCTCCAGTCATTGCACATGCATCCAACACATCATCCACTTACATATTCCGGACTGTTCTGCTGACGCGTCCAGACACATCTACAGCTGGCCTGCCATCAAACGCTTGGAAATGAAATTCTAAGTGAAGCTGCGTGCTGAGAGTGAGCGAGTCATGATGTGCTCAGGGGGCTACACAGCCAGCGATTTCTACTTGGAAAGGCACTGGAATAGCCAGATGGAACTGTTTGGAAAAAAAACAACCCTGTTTAACAACCGAACACGCTCATGCAACCATTTCAGAATGGCATAGTAATTCCATTTTGTGTGTGTACTTGCACATGTTGCTATATTTCTCTGTTAAACACATACAAATGGACTTACTAAACAGTCACGGTATGGTATCAAACCCAAGGGCGAGATACAGGTAATGTCTGCTCTAAATCAACCGAACAAGACCCATTAAGCCCCTCGGCTGTTCCTCCAAAGCATGAACTACTCTGCTCAAACAAAGAACTGAATAACAAAACACATTTACAAGCTTCATTTACTCATGTTGGTAGATTGTGAACAAAATCTACTTCACCTAAATGGCATCAGTTAGACCATACTGTGGGTTTTTTCTCTACACAGAGAGAAATGTGGCACTGAAATCTCTCCGTTTATGATTGTATATGTCCGTTTCAGCTGCTACAATGACATTTGTTTAGTCATTGATTGTTTATAAAAGTAAAAACCAGCAGAAAGAGCAACTAGTGCACCATTTTCTGTTAAAATGATGTTTGCAGTCTAAATGGGATAATCTGTGTTTTGTACAATTTCAGAGAATTGAATCATTTACTCATTTTCGAGAGTCCCATAGAATATTCAACCACCAGAGAGCAGCTGTTATATTGCCTGTACTTATTTTATTAAGCTATGTATCATTTTCCCCTTTTTGCATGATTTAGCACGCTACATATCTGCCAAACCTTGATGTGATTGAGTAAGACAGGCAGAGGGGAAAAAAAGCCGAAAAGGTTCCTCGCATAACACAAACACATAACCACTAAACAGAAATGCAATAACCCCAATAATGGAATATTAACCGACAATTCATTTATCACTCCTGCTGAAATCCGCCGTGGCTTCTAGATTTCATTATTAAACTGCAATAATTCCATCCTACATGCGCATTAGTGAATGGTTTGGAGGCCGTCCAACTGGAGGTAAAAAGGAATTGTTTTAATATCAGAAGCTTGAAGTCTTCAACTCGTTTTCATGGCTGGCAAACACTGCTTCTATTTTCAAATGTTTGCGTCTTTGGTTAGTAGGCACCTGCTAGACGTACCGCGGCATCTGTCATTGTACTGAAATGTTCCACAGAAACAATCACAAGGATCTTTAAAGTCTTTAAAGTGTGTCCTTCATTTTTAATTGCTTTTCTGGAAATAAGCAGAAAATAGGGGGGAAGTGAAAGACAAACGAAGACCATCTGCCAGCATCATCACAAGCCAATCAAAGCTGTGTTTTCCTCATCAAGTATCAGAATGCTGGCCAATTCCAAATCACTGGGAGCCCAAATCAGTGCAAAAACAAAGTTGAACACACTAAACATGCCTGAACTCTTCATATTTCTCTGACCAACCTCAACTTTGGTGTGCAAACACGCACTTATGGGACAGTGTTTCTGTCACTCTTGACCAATGCATTTCCATGATTTGTTCCAGACATAAAGGATTCCATTTGGAAAAAAAAAAAAAGAAAAGAAAAGGGATGCACAATGCAAAACTCTACAGAACAGAAACTGAGAACTTATCACTAAATTCCTTGACAGGTTTTCCAAGCAGCCCTAACTGCTCACAAATCTTAAAATCGGCTGTATAAATTGCCAAAAAACCCTCTTTAGATCTTCCATGACCTTGCTCAAGTTAAAATTCAAAATCCTAACATCTTGCTTAAGATTCCCACTTGAGTTAAACTTCAACTCGGCGAGAGAATCAGAAATCAATGACCTCAAACTGTCAACAATGGAAAGGCCTCGCTCTCTCAAAGCTCAGCTGAGGTTCTGAAAGCAGTAAAAGAACCGAGGGCACTGAATACCTTGTTAAGTCCAGTATATATAGCTCAGTATAATCCAATGCCAAGGGACTGAATGCAATTACAGAGTTTAGCTTCACTCACCATTACGATTCATTGGCCTCCACACCACACTAGAAACACGTCATTCGAGATCAGCATCAAAACTGTTTTTATTGCTTCCATGAGGGTCTTCCCACAAGCAGTCACACATGCATTGGGGATGGGGGTTGTGGAAACCATGAATAAGAGGTGGCAGCACCAAGCTTTTGGCTTGCAGGCATAAACTTGGACGACATAACACATCCTACGGGACCTTTCTGTCACAGTGCATTATGGGTTACAAATTGCAAAGCAGACGCAAATCTCATTCTGTGTTACAACATACTGGGTCATATAGCATCCAACAGTCGAAAAATCCCTAGTAAATCAGACTTTGAAATAGGAATGCGAGTGCCGGTCAATACTAAAATAAAAAGCTGTAACGATGCCAGTCTTTCTGCAATATTACTAGGAGAAATTAAATTTGGTAGCTGCCCTTGACACACTATTTTATTTTATACATGAGAAATGAGAGAAAAATAAATAAATAAAATGTTTCTTAAATATATACATGATATATACATGCATGTTTTTGTATAAATTTATATATTTATTTATGTTTGTATATTAAATATATTTATATATAATATAAAATATAATATTACCAATATCTAAATTTACAAGCATGTAAATATTTTGAAAATAAATGCTGTATATATATATATATATTAAAGCGATTAAATTTTTTTATCAATTGAAAGCACTTATACATATATATTACACAAAATGTGCATATATATATATATATATATATATATATATATATTCACATACACGCACACACATTTCTATTTATATTTACTATATTCTCATATATTTATTTGTAATAAAATTACAGTTTACTGAAATTCAACTTTGAATTTAACAATCTAAGGTCGACCAAAAGAGTGCACACCTACACAAAGATCAGGTCATGACTCATTCTGACCATTTCATGTCATTGAGAGCATTTTATTTTCTGCTTTCTGTTCCTCGTCTCCTCAGATCCCCCTTTCCTTTCATTTCCATTTCATTAGCTCCCTCATTCTCAGCCATTCAGAGTGTCTACTCTTGCTGTCCCTTATGTCTGTCTCTTCAACTGTTCTCTCAAGTGTTTGCTTTCATCTCTACAGATCACGCTAGGCAATCAGAAGGCTAAGCAATTTTGTGTCCTTTTGATTTTGTGTAAATGCACACATACAAAGGCATACACACACACACTGACAGACACATAACAACATCTCAATTCTTGATTCTGTCTATCTATATTTACGCTTCTTCGCTGATTAAACGAAACATGGTTTCTTTATCCTTCGTATGGATTTGTTGACGTTTAAACAACTCAGATTAGCACTAATACATCCAAGTCTGTCAGTGTAGAAGTTGCCAAATAACTGCTTTTTCATCAAACAGAAGACTACACGCTTGGGGTCAGGATATTTTCAAAGAATAAGGTATGGTTTGAATCTATAAGATGAGAGAGCTTAGAGAAGAATAGTAAATTACTCTTACCGTCCACTCACAACAAAACAGGCCACTAGCAAGACCAGAAGCACTGCACCGCCTGCCACAGAGATGGCCAGTATGGTTTGTTGGTTGGGATCTCCAACTGCCAGCATATCTAATAGAAAGAGAAAGAAAACAACATTAAAGCAGAGATCATATTCCGTGGTGCCTGCATTTGCGAAAATTTTAAAATGCACAAATATTACATTTTAAATTAATTGATACATTTATATTTACTGACTGTGATAATCAAGAAAATAGCACTACTTAGTAAACACTAATTAGAAACTGTTCATTAATACCATGGCAACTATTCTTAGATCATTATCAAGTGTTATATCACAAACAAAAATAATTACGACTATAGTTTCAACAAAGGGATTTACAATAAGCCAAATTTTTCCAGATAACATTCCAATAAAAAGATTTAAGAAAGCATCCCTCTAATTATGTGCACAGAGTGGTGGCGTGTACCATATGGTACACAAACTATGAGACAAACACAGCAGGGCATCTGCCTACTCCGCTCACACTTCAGAGGAACACTGACAGAAAATCTACATGTTCAGATTTCAAACACCGCAGCAAGAGAGCAAACTGCAGCACGCGAGGAGCTTCGTCTATCTCAGGGGACTAATTGAACGTGTTCACATGTATGAATATTTCACAACCCCTTTCAATGCGTGCAGCGGATCGGAAATTCAATCAGCGGCGCGTGATGGAGAAATACACGCCTGTGACACAGGTTACAGTTCGGCCCAAATGAATGTCCTTGATGAATATGAAGATCTTCAGCTGTGAATAAGAAATCAGGGGTTTGGTGGGATTTACAGAGTCAGAAATTATAAAGGGATCTACAAAATCAAGGACACTACTTTTAGAGGTTTATTGCTTAATAAATATTTATTAATGTTGTCAAATGATTAATCACATCCAAAATAAATGTTTTTGTTATATATATATATACACATTATTTATATATATACACACACACACACTATATATATATATATATGTGTGTGTGTGTATATATAACATATTATATGTATATGTAAATACACACATAAACATTACATATTTTAAATTTTTTGTAATATTTGCATACATGTGTTTGTATTTATATACTTAACAACATCGACATCAACCAATCAGCATCCACGAGAAGAACCATTTATTTTAAAGTTGCAATTTTAGGGGCAGATTTCATAGTCAGTTCTCTGAGGAACACTGTGGCCAATCACCAGAAAGTAAAGGAGGTGTTCACTGCTGGAAGCAAGAGATCCTAGACAAGTAGAACATTTCTGGATGGTTTATAAAGGTGCATGAAGGAGGTTTTCCACTCACCTTCATGGCTCGTCTCCAACTCAATTTCTCCCCTGTAGTTCCCATAGCCTCCATCTGTACGGGCTCGAATCCGGAAGATGTATGTGGTTCCCGGCTTGAGTCCATCCACAGTCATACTGTTGGATTTGGTCTTCAGCACAGTGTAGTTCTGATCCTGCTGGTTCTATAGTATGAACAGAATAATAAGTGAAGACGGATGTCTCGATCCCTCACAATTATACCAAAATCCTTTCCTATCCTACAAACCCCAGGAGTCTAGATGAACTTTGTTGAATCATCCATAACATATCGACTCACATTCACTGAAGAAACGATGAACAAGAGAACAAAGCATGCAAATTGGATTCAAATCAGTCAATTGCCAATTAGCAATTAGCTCAGAAGGAATTTAGTGCTCATTCAAGCACCTCCTGCCAATGACTAACACAATGATTTCCACATAGA
The DNA here is from genome assembly GCA_032357445.1 of Enteromius radiatus. NCBI lineage: Eukaryota > Metazoa > Chordata > Actinopteri > Cypriniformes > Cyprinidae > Enteromius > Enteromius radiatus. Next base: position 17,213,500 of record JAUCMS010000052.1, on the reverse strand, counting down.
TGGATTGAACAGAAAAGAAACTGCAGATTTCTGCATTTTTTTAAGGGCCTAACAGCTTTTCGGCTTCCAGTAACTGGAATTTATCCAGACAAATGACATCAATCCTATTGACTTGGATCTGTCGCCTCATTGTCCAATTCTCATTGTCTAATCCTAAGGAGAATTCCGTACAGTGTGCTCATGTTAATATTTCACAGCTTATCGATATCCATTCATCTTCCTTCATGTAAGCCCTTCGCTAAAAAGGCACGTGGCAGCTCGCTTAGGGAAATCTAACGTTCCAGACAGGAACGCCACGCCCTGCGAGAGAGGGATGGCCATATTTCCTGTGGTGCTATTAAATCTAAGATGGGCCAAACAGGCGGCATCAAACGGATCGCGGACACAGCAGCAGCCAAGCCTGTCCATCTGTGCGCTCCATCTAAAAGCCACATAGCCCATAATCACCTGAATAAATCATAATAATTACCCATCACCCTGTTTTCATACCACACAGCCAAGTACAGTGGTACAAGAGGGTGTCACCAAGAGATCTAAACAACTGACTGCATGAAATAATTTACCCTGTGTATAGAAATGTCACGGCAGATAGCAGTTCACACTAGATAGACATCTGTACAATATCAGTGACTGAATAATATTAGAGATATATTTAATTGTGCATGCTCATTTCTGCTATTTTTACATTTACATTACATTTGTGGTTATCTAACAGTCATTTTGAGTTCATCTTAACAGTTATCAGTGTTATACATTATCTAGTGAATGATATGCATTTTATATGATACATTATAACATTGTAATAGATTACCTGTAATATATGCATTTAAAATTATTGATTTCTAATTTTATTTTTAATTACTTAGACACATTTGTTTATAGTATTTTAATATAATACAATTTGTAATATAAATTCAATGTGAATTTAATTCTAATATATATTTATTGGTAATAGGCCATCAAATGAAAATTAAAAAAGGTGAGGAAAACACTGTATATTATATATATATATATATATATATATATATATATTTTATTATATATCTAAAATTCTATATAGTTTAAAAACTATATTATCTTCATTATAAATACATATACACACACACACACACACACACACACACACACACATACACATATATATATATATATATTTTGTGTGTGTGTAATATTATAATAGAATTTTAATATATCTATAAGTAAAGAAAATAATTATGGAAAAACATGAATACTGATTTTTCCCACCAAGT
>JAUCMS010000052.1:17185933-17196722 GCA_032357445.1 Enteromius radiatus | reverse complement strand
ACGGTTAAATGATTCAGTGTATGTATGCATGTCCACAGCGCAGAAACGGTATATCACGCTTCATGTGTTATGGGACCTAAATATCCACAGGCATGTTTTGCGGTCGGATTCACTGGCAGCACCAACTAAATACAGCAGGGTGGCTTTTTTTTTTACCAAATGATGATGTATAAATATAAATGTCTCAAGGGTCCCTGCTTCAATGTATAATATGATTTAGTACATTATGATATTTACTATCCCATGATACACTACGGGTTTTATAAAAGAAGACTTTTATGCTCATCAAGAGTGCATTTATTTAATTGTGAAATTATTAATATATAATTCAAAAGAACTAGTGGAACTATTTTAAAAAGTAATGTACTTCTGTGACGGCCAAGCTTTTTTTAAATAGAATGTTGAAAAGAACAGCATTTTTTAAAAAAAAGAAAGCTTTTAGAGCAATTTTAAATATCTTTTTACTGACCTATGTGTATGTATGTATTATTTTATTTATCTTACCCCAACCTTTACGGAAGTGTATAATTGTTCCCACAAATATTAAAAGTTGAAATAATATTTCACAATACTGCTGGTGTATTGCATTTTTCATTACATAAATGCAGCCTTGGTGAGAATATGATGCTTTAAATGATACAAGCTACTTTCAGAACATAAAAAAATGATAATTTCTTCATATAGCCTATTATTAAAAAAATAAACGTATAAAAAAAAAATCATAAAAATTACTAAAATCCAAAAGGTTTGAATTACTAAAAAAAAAAAAAAAACGAATATTATAATATATATATATATATATATATATATATTTTTTTTTTTAAGTGATTTTATTTTTAAGACTTAAGCTCTAAAATGTTTTACAAGTTAGAAATTGTAAGGGAGTAACAATATAAATAAATAAAGGTTTTGGGCCATATACACAAAATACTGTGGATAGTCACAAAGACAGAGAGCTACTACTCGGTCCTGTGCATAAAAGGCAAAACGACTCAAATTTCTCAATTTCCTAAAACCCATTCACCCTTTAGCCAACAAAAGCTGCATAGAAGGTTTATGCGGGTGAGCTGAATGGAGACTGTGTCCGTGGTACAAAACCACTGGCCGAAGATAAACTCCTGCAATGCAGGCGAGCATCACGTGGTAAGGATTACAGATGTGGAAATCGAACTAAACGTCTAAGTACGTGATTACTAGAGCCCCTATAAAGATGAACAGCAGCAGTGTGTGGAAAGCTCAGGTCTCTTAACCGTGTTAACCTCTCCAATCTACACTCCAAAATTTGGTTTTAGAGCACGCACACACACACACACACACACACACACGTGCGCTCATCTCCTAAAGCCGCCTCCACTGTGAATCTCCATTGGGGTGCTGACAATCCCATGACCCAGTTTCTCAGCTCAAATCCTATGGAGGAAGACACTCCAGAGCTCCTCACAGTGAGATTACTGTCACAAAGAGCTCATTTCTGCTGCTCCTGCCCCGATGAAAAACACTCCATTCAGCCACAACCGAGTGAGCTTAGCGTTGTAGAAAATACCCCTTTGGGAGACAGAAGAGAGTGCCCATCTCCAGCTGGAATGCTAACAGTCGGGGGGCCATCGAATTAGACCTCATGCCAGACCCAAACTCAGAAGCTGGTTTGCACCACCAATCCACTCAAAGACCATTTACGTCCAACAAAAGCGCTTGATTGTACACCGAAGTGCTCTACGCTGAGAGATACTGGTAAGAATGAACAGCCCCAGTGAATGGACTTTTTTTTTTTTTTTAATCAGAGTTTACAACATATTTTCTCAGACTAAAAAGGTTAAGAGAGGATATGGAGAATGAAACGAAAGAGAGAAAGAGAGAGAGAGAAAAAAAAGATGAATCTATGGACGCCAGGAGAAAGTGTTAAACCAGAATGGATGGGAGGGGGTTTCTGTTGGAGAGCATTCGAGAGCTGCCACAATAACACGAAAAGTAAAGAATGGAAGAGATAAATATAAGAGGCAGTTCACTGAGCCGAGGTTGTGGGAGAAGACGTATCTAAACAGTAGCCGTCTCCCTCTATTTTTCACTGTCTTTCTATATGGTCTTGTGGGTCGACATTGAGCGGTAAGTGGGCTAGACTGAGGCGCTGTTGGAAGATTTAGAGAGGAGAAGAAAAAAAAAGGTAGAACGAGAGAGGGGGAAAAAGAGAAATGTTTGTTAAACACCAGCCTAAATTTAGATGTAATTGCTTCTGTCCTTCTACTAATGCTGCTTTCAGTGAGTATAAATGCCCTCGCAGCATGAAAAGTGGAGAAAGCCAGCATCAGCAAGCACTTCCAGAACCCACAGCGAGACCGCAAGGTGAAAACAGACCACGAGCTGTTTCACTTGAAGTCATTTTGCATGGCATTGCCCTGTTTCTCAAAGAGCTGCTGGAGAGAAATGAATGTTTTGACCGAGCTGGTATGAATTAACCAATTTCTTATTGCAGTTGGAGTAAATCTTTTATTTTGAGGTTATTTTTGAGTTACAGCCCAGTCTCGATCACTCTCCGTAATGAATGGCTGCATTGGTGCTGAATGTTTCTTGCGGCATTGAGCTGTATCTACTGCGCCACAGCAAATGATATTACTCCTGAGGGAGTTTACAAAGATGAAGTTCTCTGAATACAAAGTATTGAGACAAACTGAGTGCTATGACAATGTAGATAGTTTTTTTCTAATGTGATGTTTTCCCAGGGTGCATGCAAAAAACTAAAATTGTCAGTATATAGACTCTGGAGTATCTAGACCTGGAGTTTTCCTTATTTCGGTCCATTAACACTGAGATTATCTAGACTATATGCAAGTAGAAATTACCTTTTTGCATGTATATACATGTTTCTCTCTGCTTAAAAAAATTCCCAGTAAATGTTATCAGCTCATTTTGAAAAAGGCCCTTGGATATATCAAGCCCTAACTTTCTGTTTCTCAACCACACACTGTCAAGAAGGGTTATTAAACCGGACTTGCGCCTATTGCCCAATTAACAGATACACTCATTGACATGAGCTGTAGGACTCTATCAGCGGTTATACAAACCAAAGTGCACTGAACTGGTTGTGATGAATATCCCACCCCCATCTCTCCAGTCTACTTCCTAGCCATGCCGCTCAAATGTTCCCTTGTCCAAACCCCCTCCATCCTCATCTACACTTCCACCCACAAGAAAACAGTCCAGAATGGCTAAATGAATATTTAAAAGCTGCAGCCCTTCTCATTCCTGGGGTGGCAATTGAGCAAGTTCCTCGAACACAGACTGAGGGGCGACAGGGCTTTGAAAAACCAAAGGCGTAAAGAGAAACAAAAGCAACAACATAATAATAATAATTATTACAGTGCAACCCTCGTCTTGGCAAAAAAGCAGGCTACATTAATGAAGCCATTAGCACTTTCTGAGATGAAAAGAACAGTGAAGACTAAAGTTTAAAGCTGTTACCACGTAAATGCGATAATAAAGTTTGCAGTCTACCTTTCTCAGGGGGATAGCTTAATTTGTGAGGTTTTAGCGTTTTCTCCTTTTAATGTATATTTTGTTTGGAAGTATAAAAGATGCCAAAGTGCAAAACTCTGCCTGCTTCATAAAACAAAAAAGGTAAAATAACTACAGAGCAAGAAGATATGAATTAAATGCTACTTCTGGACTGAACTATATTGATCGATACACAAATCTGTCCATCTACCTGCATGTCTATATCTATAGATGAACTATCTAGCCACTCATCCATCTATGTATCTATCCATCTAACCACATGCCCATTAATCTACCTATTTGCCTACCAATCTATTTTCTTTCCATCTAGCCACCTACACATCCATCTTATCTCTGCTCCAACATTTATAGCTAAACTGTATCTACTTACCCAACTTCTCAACGCAGTCAAATTTCTATCTTAATCTCTTCCATCCAACCATTAGATTGTTTTAAAGCACACTTGAACTTTGCCTTTAAGTCCAGACAAAATCTTTAACCCTATTTGCTACAGTTTACAACTGTGTAACCTGAGGTTTCTGTTATGCAACCAATAGTGTAATGCCAACACAAGCGGAAAAGAACCTATAAAAAAGCTGCTGATTTGGACACTTTTGCAATGTAAAACCACTATTGTGGTCACACTATTCATTTCAAAGTGGACCGCTATAGATTAAGTGCACGTTTACCAAGTTTAGCCACAAAAATGTTGATATTTTCTAAAGAAGTAAAATGATTCAGTAAAAGCAATAATACTTACGTTGGCAGTGTCCATCTACCTCCTCAAAGCCTGGCCGGCACACACAGCGGCCGATGGGCACCAGCCAACCTCCGTCAGCACTGCAAAACATCCGTGGTGCCTCAAGCTCTTCTGCATCCTCCACACAAGTCCCGCGCACTTCCACCAGCGCCGAATCGCCACCCGTCACAGTATCCGGGAACCTGGCCAGATTGAGCACCGCCAGAGGACAGCGCTTATAGAAGACTCTCACCGACACCAGAGCAATGCAAGCACCCAGGTCTTGAAACGCCAAGTACAAACCCCTCTTACTGAGACCACTGATGTCTCGCACTTCCGTATTCAACTTCATGACACGATCCCCAACGTCCGTCTGCGTAAAGCTCTCATCTGCCGCTATAGTGTCGATCTTGACATATTGGCTTTCTCGAATGTGGCGCAAAGGTGCAGCGACAGCATTGTTGGATTCGTGATAGTACACATTAAATGTCTCCTTACAAGTTCCAGGGACTCCCGGAAGGCTGTTGCAGTCACGCAGAGTGAATTTGATCTCCACATAGACACGTTGCGCACCTTCTCGCTGGATCAGTCCAGTGCGCAACCAGTTGTTCTGATTGGCTTCCATTACGTTGCACACCTGGTACGTCCTCATAGGAATGTTCCTCTCGTCCATAACACTGATCTCCTCCCACTGACAAACAAACAAAAAGTCGATCATGAAAAGTAGACACACATCCCTCAGTGCTTTGGTAATTGCTCTCTGTACTTTGGTTTTGAACTTCCTAGGCTCTTACAGTGGTTTCTAAAAGATTCTGACAGATGCATGATGGGCACTTTACGAGAAAAGGCTTCATTTAACTGTCATCAAGAGGAAAGTGCATGTGACAGGCAATCAGCTCCAAGTCCTGAACTGAACAGACTCTGTTGCTTTGCTCACGCATAAATCAACTTATTGTTCATGCAAAGAAAATTGTATAAATGATTTCCAAATTCGGGGGGAGCATGCGCTCGGTCAAGCAAGTCATGGCCTAATGGATAGGGAGTTGGACTTGTAACCCAAAGGTTGTGGGTTTGAGTCTCAGGTACAGCAGGGATTGTGGGTGGTGGGAGTGAATTCCCAGTAATCTCTCCACCTTCAATACAATGACTTAGGTGAGACCCTTGAGCAAGGCACCATTCCCCCAACTGGATCCCTGGGCACCGCAGCAATGGCTGCCCACTGCTCTGGGTGTGTGTGGTTGATCACTTCTCACTGCTGTGTGTGTGCACGTTAAATGCAGAGCACAAATTTCAAGTATGGGTCACCATACATGGCCACAAGTCACTTCACTTTACCAGTAAGTATGAACTCGCTTTGGAAACTTCAATTGTTAAAACGTAAAAAAACATGAAAAATAATTTGGTTTGTAGGTTTGGCATTGACGTCAATAAGTTTGCGGGATGAAAACAAAATGTAGCAACGTAAATCTTTAAAATCTTTAATTTCAGAAGTGTAGTATGCACACAGCTGGACATGCCAAACCTTAAACGTTTTTCCTTGCTTTTAAACACCACACAAAAAAACATGAGATATTTCTCTTTACAGGCACTTTTGAATTGGAGCGTGACTACTTGTGCCAAGGCCACTATTACAATCCATCATCATCTTGTGAAAACGGTTTTGAATGAATGAAGTGCAAGCGTAGGATGAGAACCAACTCCCACGGAGGAGAATCGTTACTCAGCGGGTTGGCAAGGTTGTTCGAAATGAGACTTTCCTATATGGCCTCCCGCAGGAGTCACAGCCTGTATGTTCACAGAGGGGAGCTGTGAGCATTTTTTTAGGGTTAGAAAGATCAAGGAAAGATCAAGCACTACACTTTAAATCTGGGTTTTAACAGCAGTGCATGGGGATGAAGTAACAGTTAAATAGCTGGGCTAGTTATTTAAAGGTTTAAGGTTCAAACTCTACAAGATAAGGGACAAACATGAGATTTGTGCAGAATTCAGAACTGACAATTCCCAATTCTCAATTTGAATGTGAATTACAGAAAGTAAAATCAAAATATACTGAAATTTCAAAGAAGCACAAATGGTCTTATAGCTAGAACAACAACTAAATACATATCCATAGGATATAGACAGAAAACACTTTAGTTTCCCAGAGTGCATTGTCTTTGCTGGATTAATTTGTTATTCTGTAAATTCCTCTTATTGCTTAAATAACCTTTTGTAAGGTTTTCACTTATCCCACAACCTGTGACAGTAGCTTCTATATCAAAATGCTTTCTGGTAAAATCTTTGGCAAAGGCACTGTGAGAAAGGCTTAGGGCAACTTTCACAAGAGCAGAGCTCTTAATCATTGTGTTTTTGAGTTGATTGATGTATTTCGGCTGTACTGTGCAGACACAGGTACTTACCCCCTCTGGTGGATACGCTTCCCAACCCAGATCACCTGGGGCAGACATAGAGTCGAGCAGAGTAACTGTAAAAAGAGTGGAAAGGACAGAGATACAGAGTCAATCAAAGTCACAGTGCTAACAAATAACATCGTTTTACCGTTCATTCAAATTTTTCATTTAACAACAATGGGGTTTTACACAGCATGATGTCATGTAAAGCATGAATCATTAAAGGCTACAGTCTTTCTCTCTAGAAATGTCAAAATTACTTGTAACAGTCTAATCAACACTTTGCAATTGAGGTTATTCATTCCAGTATTTTTTTAGATGGCATACAGTGGATTTATTTTATCAACCCAAACATCAACAACTTCTACAAACAGGAATAATAATCTAAAGCCAGATAGGGTTAGATATTCAGTCGTGACCATTACAAAACATGTCATCGGCAAATCCTCAAGCAGTCTTTTTTAAATCTCTTCTCACATCAATATTTTCAGAGGTTGATGGTACTATTTATAACAGTCTTTCAATCTCCCAATGGTTGGAGCCCTGAACTTCCCACTTTGAGCCCCGTTCCAAACCAATTACATCCCTGGCAACCAGGGTGATTAATTCTTAATCACATCCAAACCTCAGATGTTCCTCCTCTTTCACGCTGAATATCAATCTCTCCCTCTCCTGGCACATGTGTGTGTGCCCTTTTGTGACGATTTCAAAAAAAAAAAAAAAAAAAAGGGAAATGGGAAAATCCAAGACCATCTGGATCCAAATTCTAATTAAAACTGACTGCCAATGGGTTTGTGTGACATGCAAACAGTGTGCATTTTTAAATCACACTTTGATGGTTGGTTGATGTGGAAACATGGATTATGTTTGGTTTTATGGGCCATATACAGAGCAATTGGGTAAATTTGATGACTTGACACTCAAAAAGAAAACCATATGCAGAGTCAAAGCAGGATATTGCTTCTTAACCGAATACAGATTACGATGCCATTAACCGCTGGTGCTCGTGTGGCTGTTTTCTGATGAGGGGGTAAAACCAGACAGGCCAATATATCAGTCCAAACGATCTGGAAATCATTCTGCTCTGCCTTTCAAAGACACATTTAATAAAACAAACAAATGAATACAGCCACAGGCCTCGCACAGCCCATTAATACAAACAGCAGGTAACATTTAACTCACAGCAAGGCAAAATTTGTTCCACCTGAGGCATCAGTTTTGGCTCAGTAAACATTTTTTAAACAACTGCTATACAGTCCCTGATGAAAAGACTGGTGTGTTGTATTTTGGATGCTTCGGACACCAGGATGCTTAAAATCACAAACAACTAATGTGCTCGTACATAAACCAGCAAGAAAGTCTATGCTGGCTCTCCGGAAAATAAAGATATTGCTATTTTTGCTATTCTTGCTATTTTTATTTTTTTTTTTTACTATTTTAACCAGAAAGACCACTTGGTCAACCAGTTGCACCTGCAAGATCAGGTGCAACCAACTTTACTGACAAAGTAAACATAATTACTAAGCAGATCTTTCAGCAAGACAAGTACCAACAGGCACTAACCAGAATAAACTAGCATGAACATTATAAGATCTTAGCAAGTAGCACAGGCTAGATCATTGTTTACTTACTTTAATTATCAAAGGAAATTCCAAGAAAGCCACAAATTCATTTGCTAGAAATTAGAAAAATAATGGCATACATGGCAAAACATGATTGGTTTGTAATTTTATACTTACTGATGCTAACTAAACTGTCACAAGCCATTTTTTGCAATTTCAACAAAACCCATCTATCTTCATATTACCTAACTGACCTTAGCAAGCTGAAAGACAGAAACTCAAACGTTTAAGGAGTCTAGGTCTCTCCCCAAATACCTAGTTCAAACACAGCTCTAGTTCTTTCAATTCATACAAAAGGTGAAAAATCTCTTTATTCTACCAATCACAGAAAAAGAGAAGTGAGTTTTTCACAAAGCTGGTGTTTCTATTGTCCTTAAGGAAGAATATAATCATGACATGAAAGTACCACACATTAATATTTCCTAAATAAAATACATTTAGGTATAATAGAAGTCAAAATTATGACTTAAGAAATGGACTTAAATTCACTTTTCTGTCACCATACTACAAGGCCAGGGTCATAACCTCGTAGACTAACATTAACACTCTAATGGTGTTTGTAGCCAATTAAATGTATCCTGAATATGGTTACAGTCTTGAACAGGACCAGGCCAATGCATGTGATGTTTACTAAAACAGCTGGTTAGATAGACTAGAGGACAGGGGCTTTTCTTCATCTTTAGCTCCCTGTCGTGCAACTGTGGATATGGCAAATGCAGGAATCCCTCAGGGGGGTCGCTGAGAGATCTCGCCACCTCAGGCCAATAGATGAGATTAACAATTAACACTGGGAAGAGTGCAGTGGTCAGCAATCACCTCCAATATACATAGGTGTGCAAAAACTTCAAAATGAAAAAAGGAGAGGGGCAGGTCAAGAAAGAAAGAGTGAATGCATAGATAAGCAGCTGGATATATGTCATCAGGGAACCGAAAAGGTCACTCTCACTCATGCGTAGACAATGTCAGGTACTTCTCAAGTATCCTTTGCTTAGGAGGTGAATCTATGAAGATACTATACTCTGAATATGGAGAACACCCCCACCCCTTCTGTCATTGGTCAGAGAAATGCATAACCCCGCCCCAAACTCAAACCATTTTTGAATCTGTGTCAGGCTGATCAGGATTCTTGAACAAACAAAGCAACGTTCTTGACAGAGCTTTTAAAAAACACTATATGAAAAGAGTAGCATGTCCCAATTCTCATGAAACAGTATGTAAGAAAAAAACCGAGGTGAACTGCTACTTCTGCTGAGATTCCTTAGTGTGCATCTGATGGACACTTTAATATCCCATGAGAACATGGGCGAGGAACTGTGAATGTCAGTATAGAGACATAACTGATGGTAAAAGTCACATCACAATGAAAGCATGGAGAATGTTTTACGTTCGCATTTCATTCATACAACATACTTTATGACCACAAAGTAGGTCCTTCATCAGATGTAGACAGTTCTTGATTTCCAACACAGCTACTGTATAGTGTTTACTCTTTCCGGCAATTTCAGTTGTCTCTGAATATTATGATAGAAAAGTACAAAAAAAACAACGCATTTCACCTTTAAGTCTTCCACATTTGTAAAAAATCTTGTATGGTTTGAAGAAAATGACTCTGGGGTTACTGAAGCACAAAACATAGAGCCTGCAAAGACTGATATGTCGGTTTCCACAGCATCCACTCCAAGCACAGAAAGCATATCTATCGTAAGAGATTGTTATCGTACAGCCATCTTGGCAGAAGTGGTGGGGTGTATTTGAAATGCAGTCAGCAGTTCCTGTCAGTCACTGCTGGTGGAGAGTCAGAGGTCTGCTCTACTGGGAGGTGGTAAAAGAGCCTCTATTCTGCCTCAACAGACTGATGAGACCTGCCACAGAGATCCAGCCTGTCCGGCCGAACCATCCCACTCATCTGACTCAATGCCCAAAAGAACAGCCATGCAGTTACAGCTAGACACCCATGAGTGATCTCCTAATGTCCACTGACAAACCTGTTTAACACGTATGAATGAAGATGTTCTGGTATTTTCAAAGCAGACATATTTATGTGCATCCACACAACTTATTTGAACGAACCAAACACACCAATGCTTTTATGCTACCTTCACATGATATCGTAATTATCAAAAATACAAGTTTCCTAGTTAGAAATTGGACATGAATGGTCTGTCGAATTATATTTACAACTGGGAAATTGTAAGATAAGTTGGACAGGGTATAAAGTTCAAACATGGCAGAGGAAAGAAATACTACTGCAGTGTTTTGAATTTTACTTTTCCCATCAAATCTACAATGGTTCACACCTTTTTCCATAAATAGGATGTTTTGTATATTTACCTATATAAACAACATTTGATGCATATTGTATGTATTTTTCTGCAGCAAAATCATCATTTATTTTACCTACTTTAACTACAGGATCATCAGCTGACTAACTAGCACAGTGAATTTATACAGAACAGTGTGACAGTTAATGTTTATACACTATATTACCAAAAGTTTTCGCTCACCCATTCAAATGATCAGAATCAGGTGTGCTAATCACTTGGCCTGGC
>JAUCMS010000052.1:17164336-17185833 GCA_032357445.1 Enteromius radiatus | reverse complement strand
TAGGAATGGGATGGCACTTCAGTTCATAGAATGAGTAAAGGCAGGTGAGCGAAAACTTTTGGTAATATAGTGTATATTATATAAACATTATAGCAGTCTTTATTGTGAAATATCTGATTACAACAAAGAGAGATGTGTGACCCTGGACCACAAAATCAGTCATAAGTATACAAAGCTGAGACACATGCATCATCTGAATAAATAAGCTTCCCAATGATCTTTGGTTTGTTAGGATAGGACAATATTCGGTCAAGATACAAAAATTTGAAAATCTGAAATCTAAGGGTGCAAAAATATCTAAATCTAAATCTAAATTAAAGTAATTAAAGGTAATTTCAATGCATATTACTAATCAAAAATAAGTTTTTAATATACTTATGGCAGGAAATGTACAAAAAAAATCTTCATGGAAGATGGATTTTTTTTTAATTATACTTTTGCCATACAATGTGTTTTTGGCTATTGTTACAATATACATATAATATAATTCTAAATTAGCAAGTAGAAAATAAAATGTACATTTTAAATAAAAACAAGTTATAATAACAAATCACAACATGTAATAATACACTTAATACATAGTTCTCTTTGTGACTTACTACAAACCATAAGTGAGGTTTCCGGACATTATTTCTAACCCTAGATTTTTTAATATTTGGAAATTAAATCCCATAATAGACTTTTTATTTTATTGTTAACAATGTTCTTTTAGTACATTTCCTGGTTAGAATGAACATTTTACTGATAGAATGTCATAATCTACAGATCGCGAGCTTCACACTGAAGCCACAGGAACCGTGCCAAGCTCCAGACCACAACATGAGATAGATAAGACTCAACCAAGACAAAAATCACCACACAATCACTGTTATCACTCAGACAAATACCAGAGAACTACAGAATCACATCGCCAAACAAGCTTTGCCGAGATAAACTTTGCTCCACCCACTCAATGAAGGAAGAATAGACACTCACAGTAGGAAGTGTCAAGTACAAAAGGAAGGAAATGTCCATGTACTGATGAATTATCATCTAAATGCATCAAATGAAATGTCAAATAGCTATGAATTATAGCTGGTTTTGGGTAAGATTTTATTAAAAAGTATTTATATTTTAACTTCTAAAAAAAACATGACATTTAGACAAAAAGCACATCAGCATGTGAATTACAATGAACACAAGGGCCATTTCACAACCTAATAATGTGTGTAATGTGTGTCAGGCACGACTGACTGGCCATGCCAAGGTCTTTTTAATGATGTGAGGTGTAAACAGGCTGCTGCCAGACATGGCATGAAACGGTGACCTGTGTGTTAGTTAGTGGAAGACAGCAGGGAAGACACTCTTGGGAAGCCTCATTAGAAGCACAGACACGGCTCGGACCACACCTGCAGCATCGATGAGTCTGTGTGTGTGTGTGTGTGTGTGGAGATGCACAACAGCGATAAAACTGCACCAGTGCTGGACATGAAATCTCAAGAGGGCATGAAACAGGTTACAACAGCACAAGTCATAATTAGAGAGATTAAAATGGGCTGCACCAGAAGATGATGACATCAGCTTGTGGTTCATAACAGCTCTTTAAAATTAAGGCTGATTAGTTTCTCAGAACACAACTTACAAGCAAGATTATTGCTGGAGCTGAAACATACAATTTGTCCATCTTTTTTTTTTTGTTTTTTTTTTTTTTTATAAATAGCTGTTTGAGTTACAGTAGCACTAAAGTTTAATACTCAGGGTTAGGTTCAATCCCCAAATGAGAAAATTTCATAAAACAAATGCAATTTATTTTAACATACTTATTTAACATCAATCAAAGGAAAAACAACATGTCGTAATATGCATGAAACAGCCGTTTTCAAATTCGGAATGAGTCTCGAAGCAATTAAGCCTTGTATTAACAAAATGCAGGGGTCCAATCCAATAAAACCTCTCAGGAATCATAGCGCACGAGCTTCAAATCCCCAGGAGAGCAAGCCATCAGTGATAAGCGTATTCCTGTTAATGAGATACGCACAACAGAATTCACACCGTCTCAGACATTAGAAAACATTAAGGCCGAGTATTAGGTACAGAGAGTAGAGAGCATATTAATGAAGGTGAAAGAGCGGGCCTTACAATAACGACCGATCAAAGCTGTTGTCGGCTAAAAGGGTTTCGTCCATGTGAGCACACAAGAACACACAAGGGACCTGATTTAATCAAGTCTCATTACCTTACCAGAACCGAAATATCATAAATGCAAAAAACGCTAAGCCCTCAGACAAAAATTCAGCTGATAAAACACCATGGCCTTTGACATTTAATGGAAAGGCGGGATGTAAGTTGATCTTCTTCCTCTGAGTGACAAGAGAATATACAAATCCGACTGAAATTAAACATAGAATAATCTAGAATAAATCACTCGTGCTTGTTTGGGATTTTGGACTCCATTGATTTTGTTTGCAAAGAACATTTTTCAACATCATGTTTCATGTTACAAAAAGGAAAAAGACATGTTAAGTATGAAATAAGGGTTAAGTTTAAGATTACATTTCCACCAGCTCAGTTCCGAACACAGTGAGATACAATATGATACTGATATGCTCAAGTAAAGGTAAATAGCGCACTAATGAATCGTCTCATTCAGGAGATTCACATGGTCTATAACCCAATGAAACGCTGCCAGCTTTCCAGCAACAATTCAAAGCACTCATGTGCTTCTATCCTGAAATGCCACAGGCATTGAGACTCGTTCTACGACTTGAGCTGTCTGATCTGCAGGAGTGTGGATTCAGCCGGGGGCGATAAGGTCTAAGGTGTGTCATTCATAGCAGCAGGAAGGAGAAAAAGTAATAGCTCTCATGTTAATGGGTTTGACTCATAGTCATATACACATAAAATCAACTCTGGGAATTTGAGTTGACTCAATCAACAGAATCAATCAACCTACGCTCACTGGAAATACTTCACAGCTGTACTATCCAATTCACTGCTGTTTCAAGCTGAAATGAACACTGGAGGCCATTTCACCTGAGATGAATAAATAATTATTTTCAGGCAGTTCTTTGCACAATATTATTTTATGATCTCAAAACATATTTACTGTGTACGACTTGTAGGCATTTTGTTGTTTGCATCATATAACCAGAGTGAAAAAAAATTTTTTTTTGCCCAGTTTACTTAAATAAAATAAGCTAAAACAAGTCTTTAGTTTCTTACTCGGTTGTCATTTGCACTCAATTTTATTATGTGAAATGAAATCACACTTGTAAAATATTATATTTTTCAACTTTTGTGTTGGGCCTGCACAAATCATTTACTTTGAAACTGGGTAGTTGATTTCAAGTTCTCAGCATGCTTTGCATATGGATAGACCGGGAGAATAAATGTTGAACAGTGTTTCCTGTGTTTTTAGTAAATGGCTACATAGCTTAACATTTAGAAGAGTTTTGCTAATGTGTTGTGCTAATGTGCTAATGCTAGTGATGGGGCCATTTTTACTTGATCACTATATGTGTGCTGCAGATGTACAGAATATGTTTAGTATGTGAACAAGTGTTATGATGTCTGTTATGCTCCCATAAGATAAAAAAAAAAAAGATAGCCAAAAAAAAAACAAACGAAAAGACTTGTCTGTACAGCAACAGCAATGTGTGAATTATGTTCAGTGAACACTCACAGAACATGTCAAATTAAATTGGTTTGATCTCATTAAATTTCAAATGAATTGATTTATCATAATTTTATTAAGTTAGATCAACAAGCTATTTTTTTTAAGTGCATCTACATATGTATGGCTTTTCTGATGTTGTAAACGTGCTCGGATGCTCACCTGGTACAGCATTGCAATGTAGAGTGCTGGGGACAAGTCACAGTAAAAAGAAAAAAAGAATAAGAAAAAAAAAAAGCTTGAAGTCTTGTAAAAGCAAGCTAAAAAGGGCATGGCATCACCAATGTGTTTTCTCATGTTAGCGTTGACCTTTTAGCGGCACTTACAGGTTTTTTTTTTCTGATCTGATACGTACAATAACCACTGTAACAAAATATTGCCAGATTTACATCAATCTTTTTCACATAAAACCGAACATGTTTTTAGCACCACTGTTTTTAGCGAAATGTCCAAAAAGCAATCGAACATCATTTAGGTTTCCAATGTGTCCAAGTTGGAATCAATAGCATTTGTCTCTGAGCTTTATATCAGCAAAAACATCTGCTGGACATCAGACCGGTCCATTAAAAGTCATATGACCATGCAAAATTAGATTTTGTAACGCTACCTCCAAATTTCCAACCTAGTTTCTTGAACCGAAATGTTCAATAATGAACTGCATGGCAGGTACAGAACAGCAGCACTGTCACGACTAATTAAGATCTGTAAATGTATCTTAAGTAAAGCAAATACCAGTCGAGCACTTGAACTATTCATGTTTAAATCCTTCTTTCTACCAACTAGAAGGGGAAAAATAACCAATACCCTCTAAAAACAAAAAGAAGGCCACAGGTTAGACTAATCAACAGGCTTCCTCAGACAACCCAAAAACAAGAGTGATGCAAATTTAGGCTTCTCTCTAAGTCAGTAGCTAAGAGATGGTGAGACAGAGAGTGAAAGAACGAGAGCAAAACAGTGCCTCCGAGCACAGCTGAATTGAACATAAAAAGTGTGTTTTCTCATGCTAATTTCCCTGCCAGAGTGCCGGAGAGGGAAACAAAAGCAGACGAGAAACCGTCACTAAATGCAGTAAGAACGTGCACAAAGGACGAGCTAATGAGGGGGACCTTAGCGCTAACTAGAAAAACAAGAGGGCAACAGAAGGCACTTATTAAAAATGAAAAGATCTTTATATAGTGTAAAAGGTTGTCACAGGTAACTACCCTAGATCACTGGTTCTCAACCAGTCTATTAATATCACTATAAACTGGGCTGCAAATGTTTATCAAAATGGTTTCATGATGTTGCCAATAATACAGATGTTTCCCAACACTAAGTGGCAATTTATTTCTTTTTCAACTAAAACTATGCTAAATTATATATAATTAACTTAAAGTATTATAATTTATTTATGAGAACATATTTGCAACCCATTTCTTGGTCTTTATCCAGCGAGTCAAGAACCACTGTTACAGATTTTTTTTCTCCTCGTTTCAAGTTTTATACTTGTGTGAAGCTTTTTTAAGTGACTTTAAAAATGTTTCTGCAGCATGTTGGTCTTTATTATCTCCAGAGGGGTGTAAATATCCAAGCACTGCACTAATGCTTTCCAAAAACAGAAAATGTGCTGAGGAAGTCAGTCATTTGGACCCTGAATGGAAAACCAATGTAGTCATTAACATTAAATATGTGCTGATGTGTTTTATTTTGGCCAGAAGACAGATATCAAGCATATGTCGATATGGGACATGTCACCATTCTTAATGTAGAAAATGCTTACAAGACAAAAACTCCAGTACAAGATAGTTCATGAACAGTTTGTTGAAATGAACACAGATGTGCATCTGCTCACAACACATACATTCACAGAACCATATTGTAAAATCACCTCAGGGATACCACCAGCTGGCGGTTAGAGGAAGTGCACACCTCTAGAACAACTGCAATTTACACCAGTACAAGTGATGATAACCCAATGTAAAGCTCAAATACACACACATATGTATATATATATATAAATGTAATGATTATTGAGATGTGTTAATGTCGATGAAGCGCCACAGATCCCACTGTCAAAGCACCTCCAAAGAATATTTTAATTTCCCAAAGCCTCCAGTCAGCCAAAGACATGTCTAAATGCTTTCCACAAAATCCTATCTGATAGATTCCACCTAATGTGTATTAAACCCACAATTGAACCAACAGCACAATGGGTGGCTTAATCCTAATCTCATAACAATGCGCAGTAAACCCATTTTAATCCAGTGAGGTTAATTTATTGTCTGATTTTTGAAGGCTCAGAGTCAAATAAGTCAGCGTGGACTGTCTTTTCAACTGACATCCTGCATCTTTAAACAATTCCTGATATCTATCTGTTTTAGATGATAACATAACCCTTTAAAAATCACAACTGTCTATAAATATCACTGGTTCGCTTGAAAATTGAAGAAATCTGTTCTTATTCACTTCCCTCACTTAAAAAGCAACTTTCTCATGGCAAGTTAAATCGCTTTCAAGGGTCAAAGAAAGTGATATATAGGTCTGGAGGGGTTAGAATACTAGTCTCTGTGGGAGAGGCTCTCTCTGATCTCTTCTAATTAATTGTTTAATTAAGCAAATGACTGTCTCGCATCCATTTGTCATTGCTCAGGGCATTGCCTGTCCAAACCATCCCTGGAAAAGCTAAACGCGTCAAACCACAATATAGTAAATACAGCTTGATTTAATATGAGCTGTCTTATAGGTGGGCTACTGACAGTTTTCTGTTATACAACAGTGTATATCCATTTATATAAACCAGGGCTATGTGTCACCTGTGACAACCGTTCAAGTTGTTTTTATACAAGTCAAAACAAACTACAGGTCTTAAATCCTAAAACTAAACTTTTAGGCGATATTACCTTATATTTGGGTCATAAAAAACATCCTAGTTGTTAATCCTTCCAATTTAACAATTTGAAGCCAAATTATTGGATCGTTCATCAAATACTGCTCCGCTAGGATTCTCAGAAGTGATCATGAGAATCCTGAATTTTAACGACTGCTTAAAATATCGTTTCCTAACTCCAAGGCATATCTTTTAAGCATCGAATTTTAATACTATTGCCGCGGGAGAGATATGTACACGAATTCGCCTTGATTCATTGCCAAAGTCCAGCGAAATCCAGAAACATCCAAAACACACAAACATGACAGCGATTGTATGCCTTACCTTCATTATCCGGATAATTCCTCAAGGCTTGACACAACACCAATATATGAAAAAGAGCAAGGAAAGAGTAAATCCTAAAGAGAGCCATTTTCAGGCGGCTCCACGCGCCCGCATCCCTGTGCGTAAACTTGGGCTGGTGAGCCGGTGGCTGCACTGGAGAACTGCACTGAGCTGAGCTGGAGAGAGGAAACAGCGCGCCTGCTTGAAGGAGGATCCCACTCTGGCTTGAGCTGCACTCTGGCCACAGCGAGCTGGATAAAGGGGGCGTCACGCGTGTGTGCGTGGCGTCAAAAGTAGGCGTGAGTTAGTGCATTTGCTGTGGAGAACTTATTCAGTTGAAAATTGTTTAAAAAGTGATAGTTACTGTCAGCAGATAGATAGTTTAGTCCACACAGGTAACAACAATTCTAATTCTGCTGATCCATAAGCACCGCCTAGTGTTAGAGATTGGATTCACAGAAAGTGAAACATTTTTTGTCCAAAAACAGAACTACTTTGCATACCCTGCTGTAAATCTGAACAGGTTGATGAAAAAACAACCTTATGTGGATTCTAGACATTTAAACAGTTTGGATAAGGTATCCAGAATTATTTATGGAGCAGATAAAATATGCTAATTTACTAATCCGTTTCTTTATTTAAATGCTGTGAGGTTTACTGTTTTATGAAATATTTTTTAAGTTGTATTCAAACATTTTGTGCATGCTATTAGATAAACTTGCCATTCATGTCATTTAAAAGTCATTGGTAATGTTATTGCTTTAGCATTTATTAAAACAAAAGTTTTTTGTTTGTTTGTTTTGGTTGATTTTAAATATAAAACTTGGTGAAATTGTTTTATACATATGCTTTATCTGTCTTCTGGCAAAATAAAGCACACATATACAGTAAATTGTTTATGTCAGTAATTTTTAAACAATTCCAGCACATTTTAACAATACAATGATAATACTGATAACTGTGATAATTTAAGTCACCACAATCTTGATAGATAGATAGATAGATAGATTACTTATGGACATCTAGATCAGAGGGTCACTTTACTGCTGCGGCAACGTGCCGCCACGTTCACTTGACAGTGTAAGTCGTATCACAGGCATGGGGACGCAAAGTGAACCAACACAACAGAGCCCATTAGACCAAAACCTCAATGTTTGGTATTTAAAGATGAAGGTCAAATCAATACTCTTACTGCTCTTGGAAAAAGGCCACAGTTTTTCCCCTCTGCCAGCTGGTTCCTCCCACGCAGGAGCCCTCATAAGCTCTGTCACCTACCAAAAAAAATGACATCACATTTCATGTGGCTGAATGTGATGGCAGGGAGTGTAAATGAGATGTCTCCACTGTGTAAGCCCTCTCCAACAATGGCTGACAGACAATCAGGCACACTGCCCGGGGTGTGTGGAGGAGTGCCGGGGGTGTTTATGATGGCTCAGACAAGTCTGTACACACCAGAGCTGAAAAATAAATGCAGTGAGTTTTCTTAGTGCCACTGTCTTTTTATCTGCATTTCTCTGTCTTTCTCTTGCTGTCTATCACACTATTGGTGACAGGCAGGACAGTCTGGAAAAAAAAACGTGCATGCAGCAAGCTACATTTTAAAGTTTTCACAAAAACAAACCTCCCTTGGATGCTTTTTTCTTTTACATGTAAATTAAAGGAATAGTTCATTTATTCACCCTCACGGATGACTCTCTTTCTTCTGTGTATAACCAAAAATATATTTTAAGCTGGACGCTGTTGAATGCATGGGGAATAAAGCTTGTAATCCTTGAAAAGCGTGTAAAACTACCATGAAAATATAATAAAAGTGTTCCAAACAACCTGAACGCTAGTATTTTGATGCCATATGGTATTATATGAAAAAAGACCAAGTGATTCACTCAGTTTTCTTTCTCATATATTCAAGAACCAATGTGACTGGATTGAATCAATGAATTGAACACAAGAACCACTCAAGACTCACAACAGTGGAGATAATCGTAGCTTTTGTCAAAAATGTACTTGTATTTCACATATAGTACTTTTATGCTCATTTTATAGATGTTTTATATACCTTTAAGTTTGAAAGCATCAAAACAATACATAAAGGTGAGTAAATGATGACAGAATTTTACTTTTTAACATAAACTATTTATTGACTTGTAGAATACTTTTTGAAACTCTTTAAATGTTTTATCTCACCATTGTAAAATTATTAAGGTTTTCATTTTCCATGAACCACACTGTGACTAGATTGAGTCAGTGAGTTGAACCTAAAAAAAAAAAGAGATTTGTAAATGAATCATTTGTTAACTCCATTAAAAGATCCACTGGTGAGATTTGACTTACAAAAACTGTTCATAAACAAATAAAAAATTGTCATTTCTATCAGGAACTGACCTGTAAGTTACATTTTGTATGGATCATTTTATGGTACTTTTATGGTGGTTTGCGCAACTTTTCAGCAAACTTAAAAAAAAAAAACAAAGAATAAATTATGTATATAAATTGTATATCCCTAATCCAAAATCCATACTGACTTTCATTGACTGGAAGTAAGTTAGTTGAACCCAAGAAACAAATAAGTCAGATTTGAGAACCAATCTTTATCTGTCATACTGATTTTTAGAACCACATCAAAATATTTGACTTAGACTGTTCTTTAGGAAATCAAAAATTGCATTTCTTGTCATAAATTAACCAGAAAACAGGGTCATGATCTTGAGGTTTTACATAACATTAAGCTTAAAAGCTGCAAAACAACATAAAGTTGAATAAATGATTTTTTTTTTCTTTTATTCTTTCATTTCTTTTTAAATATTTCTTTACTTCAAAATAACTAAGGGCCTGCTGAATTTTTAAAATGACCCCCCTGCATGCATCAGTGACCTGTCAGATGAACCTTACTGTTTGGGGAAGATGTGGTCACGACGTGTCTTCCACAATGTCTCCCGCTGCACCACATCCCAACATAAACCTGTTTCATTATTTAGCACAGAGGAGTGAGAATGTGTACCCATCAGCCTGAGAATCCAAAAGCTGTGGCGGATCCGAGATCTTCATGCCCATTCTTATTAATGAAGTGGGAGGGACTTTGACAGGTGTAACAGGGCTGACAAATACATATCAACCTTCAACCTAAGACCTCCTGTTGGTTAGTGCAGATAGCTCCAGCCTAATGAGGCTTGCTGGCAAGCTCCAGAGGCCAGACAGAGCACGAATGATCATGTCAGCTGCAGCCGAGAGCCACATGCTTTCATATTTGTCTATCGTGGATGTGTAACCATGGTGGATGGGCATAGGAAGGGGGGGTTTGCAGTGGAGCTCTTGAACTTTGAGCAGGGGCCCCTCTGGATCTCCAGAACCCTGCTGCTGCTGCATATGGGAAGAGCATTTAATATGGAGAAAAATACCACTGAATGGGTTTCAGTGGCTTGACTGTGATGAATACGTTCTTAGAAAAAGCTTTATCCTTTTTTAGGCGCCCACTTGGAGTACGAGCTGGTTTCACTGAAGCTTTTAATGTTAGAAAGAGAGTAAATATCTGAACGAGAGATTGTTAAAGGTTTGTTAAACACAACATAATACTTTATTAGATGTATTGCATATATACTAGTTAGATTAGTTACTTATTCCAAACTACACCACAAAAATGATAGTTAATAACAAAATCCCTTACAATACACATTTTTACTATAATCAGCGTACTTTTTGATTACTTTTGATGATTTGATTCATATCATTAGTGCTGAGTAGTAACTGATTAATGAGCTGGACTACATAATTAGATTATACTATACGTTTACATTTAAGTCCACTTCCACATTACTTTCATGAACTTATTCTTTGAACTTGGTAACTCCTAGACTGAACTTCCCAGACTGCTGTGACTCTCTTGTGTGGTGCCCACAGAACAGAGCCATCTGGGACAGGTTAAACGAGGGCCGTGCCACTCCACACAGATCTGCTTCTTTGGGCCCCAAATACTGACCCTAGGGCTCCGTCTACTGAAAGAGAGCCTTGCCCTGTCTGCCATGGAGCAGGGGCCGGGTCTTAGGTCCCTCCCGCCCCTCTGGTGAACGAGCATTGTGCACTTGCCTCTTCCCACACTCCTGCTCACCTCTGGTGGGTGGAGCCTGGACCCCGTCAATCAGCCAGCATGCGGTCCCTGATGCACTGCAAGCCAGCACAAAAGAGCTTTTTTGTTTTTCGACTGGTTTTGTGCAGCTCTTCAAAAGTGTCTGGTGTAGAGAAAGGACTGCTAGCATGTCTGCTGCAGGTTTCTGGAAGTTGCTAAGGTTTCTCTTATGTGGTAAGGTTACACTGAACATGCACTAAGCTACTTCTAGTAAAATGAAAAACTCTTGTTGACAGTGAGTCCTTTTCCGACAGAAAACCTGGCCAAAATGCATTGAGAGTTCAGTGAATGCAGGGAACGGAAGGCCACATGCCTGAGTAAAGTTCAGTGCTCTGTTTATTTAAGTTCATGGCACTATCTGAAGGATTGTAGATGTTGTATAGCTGTATGATTGAGTGGTTTAATCTCTGCTACACTGTGACAATCTGAATGGGAAAGAAACAGAAAATGAAAGTGCAACCTAATGATAAAGGATTTTCACCTTCTAAATAGGTTTCATTTTTATCTGTGTTTCAACAAAACTTAGAACATACAAAAACGTGCTTAAACATATGAATCGCTGCAGTTTCCAGTTGAAATGAACACTAGAGGGAGTAAAACTTCTACAACTGTTATTCCTTTTAACACAGAGTATGATTTGCAAGTCCACACTTTCAAATAATAAAGCCTTGAGGAATATTATGTTGTGAATTCAAACCAATTGTGACATTTGAAAACTGGTATATTTGAACGTTAGTTTCACATACTGTATCAGCTTCATATTCATGGGTTTTCTAACTCAATAGGTTTGCTCGGTAGCTCACCGCGTTGAACCCTGTGAGTTGATGGTTCAACAAAACATCTAAAATCCACATAAGGAAATTAAAATAGCATGGCTGCATCAACAAGTGCATTTTTATATCACTTTCGCATTTGTTAAAGGGTTAGTTCACCCAAAACAGAAAATTCTGTCATTAATTACTCACCCTCGTGTTCTTCCAAACCCGTAAGACCTTCGTTCATCTTCGTAAAGACAAATTAAGATATTTTTGATGATATCAGAGAGCCATCTGTCCCTCCATAGACAGCAATACAACTGAAATTATCCCAGATCCAGAAACATGGTAAAAACACAGGTAAAAAAAAATGTGACATCAGTGAGTTTTGAATGTAGCATCAAAGTGAGGTTGATCCACTGATGTCACATGGACTATTTTACTGATGTTTCTGGATCTGAGATCACTTTAGTTGTATTGATGTTTATAGAGGGTCAGATAGCTCTCTGATATCATCAAAAATATCTTAATTTGTGTTCCGAAGATAAACAAAGGTCTTATGGATTTGGAACAACAAGAGGGTGAGTAATTAACGACAAAATGTTCGTTTTTGGGTAAACTAACCCTTTAACACCTCGGGTATGTTTAGGGTTGGGTTTGGTTTAAAGGATATTTCCAACACGATAAAGCATTAACTTACAACACTTCTCAAATATTTGAATTATGAACCACCACAATACATACCTGAAGCAACGTAATACAAACACAATGTAACACTATATCAATGTAACAAATATGTGCCACATTCCAGTTTGAAACTGCCGCGAAACGTGCTGTAAGTTATGTAGTAACGGTGCTGCAGAAATGCATGTAGAGGCATGTATTTCCAATGAGCCTGGGTTGACTTAAGGAGTAGACTTAAGTTGGACTCATTGTGCTGTGGGATGTTTCCCGTTGATTTATTTGTGGTGACCCCCCACAATATCAGAACCAACCACCACAAAGGTTTTCCAAAAGGCTTTGACTTCATTGAATAGGCTAAAGATGAGCACTGCATATTTCTAAACTGAAACACTGTGCGGGTGTATATCACTGTATCTCTGAAGAAAACTGACTGTCTTTAGAAATCATTCTCATTTCATCTCACCTGTAATGTATGATAAAGCAGCGTTTGTGAGCTCAGTGCTGCTTTGTGTACAGCTGTTACTGAGGAAACCTCTGTTTCTGCTGGTCCAAAAGCACCTCCTTCTGGCAGAGAATGAATTTACATTTTCCATAAGCCCATCTGATTTTAGAAGCAGAAGTTAAGTTTGGGCCATAAAAACACACATGCACAGTAACATTTGTTTATATTGTTGCCATTGAAACTGTCCACAGGGCCAAACTTCAAAGATGCACTACTCAAAAAAACATTTAGGCCCAACTCATATGCATGTAAATGTCCATCCATTTTGATTACATATTAACCTAAATGAACTAATAAGCATTATGTTGTGCAAATTTGCCAAACTTATCTAAATAAAACAAGTAAGTAATTATAGTACCAATAAATCCAATGTTTTAAATGCATAAGAAACATGTATATGTACTATTAGGTAATAAACCCAATGTACATAAAATGCATCACATTTATATATTTTTATTAATCAACCCAATGTATTTCATATTTTAATCCTACCACACCTAATCACACTAAAATCTAACTATAGCACATAAAAAACAGCAAGACCGCTGTAACATTATATCAATTTAATAATGCTTCAAAGCATGCAAAACATGCAAAACATTAGTCATTGATTTACTCAGACAAAGCTAAAGCAGAGTGAAAATTCTTCCTCAGCTAATGCTGTAACCATACAATAAACCCTGTCAATCACTACATTAGTATATTAGTATTTCTTAAATTAATAATTAAATGAAATAAAACAACAACGACACTTAAGCCAGTATAGTGTTTGTATGTATATGTATATAGGGGTAATAACAGAATAGTTTTTTTTGTTTGTTTTTATTTACTACAGAGGCAATAGTAATAACAATAATAAAAACTTTGTGCATCATAATCACAAAATGTAGCTGAATTTGTTTTCAAAAGTCAACAAATTTGAGCTAAACAGCTAAATGTAACAAATGTCTGTCAAAATAACACACATAACATGATAGTAATTAGGCCTACTTGATGCCTGCAGTGGTCCAATAAATACACATATTTCCAGGAAAACACGTGCTACCCGGCGATTTGACTGTGTCATCACACTCAGAGAAAGAGAAAATAGCAGCATTAGCAACTTCAACATGCTGTCTCTCAGAGCTCGTAACATACCTCATACATAACACACAAGAATATATTTCTTCTTTGATGACTGACATTGAGAGGGTCTTTTTTATAAAATGGAATATACTTCTCAGCCGTTCTAAAAACTTAAGGTAATTATCAAAGTCTGATAAAACATTGTTTACATTTTCAGTAAAAAAAAAATTACATATTTTACCTGATTTGTTGCATTTAATTATACTTAAAATTGTAATAAAAATTTATTTTAATTATTTTTAATTTGTTTTTTTTCTTCTCAGAATCATGCATGTTTACTATATAATAAAATATCTATTACAAAAAATTGTATTCATATTCTCTTCCTTTCACTTGTGTACTGTTGCATCCTGGTGAACGTGAGAACATTTGACAGACATTGTTAAAAGAGCATATTTCGGGAAGTCTTACCAATATGCATTAAACTATTCAAAAAGAAACAGTTCAACTCTGTGTTAAGATCCTCTTAAAAACCACCACACATTACCAAAAACCATTTCCAGTATCTCCATCACTTTTTCTCTCTGTAGTGCTTCCTCACACACTTACAAAACACACCCCTGGAAGAACAAAACCTTGTCAAAGTTGTTTATTTTGTAATGTCTCTGAATATATCTTCTTCTGTTATACTTTAGAGGGCACTGGATGTCTCTTTTAGATCACAGAGGAGAGAAAAGACTCCCATCCCTCTGGCGTGGTTATATAATAACCAAGAGAGAATGTTTTTTCAGCGCCAGCTCTGTGATGTTGCACATCACTCGGGTTCATTGGGTTTCTGCTTCCATCGTCCCTGTCAAAGACACACCGAAAAAGAATCGCACTTTTCTCCATTTCAAGGCAGAGAAACGGATCAATCCGCAATGCTCCGGTGCGGATTAGTCTTTGTAATTATTTGAGATCTCATTATCAAACAGCTGCTCTACCTAATTTAATCAATATTTAGTGATAAGACATCCAGCATGCATTCAGCTGCGGAGTGGGACGACATTAAACAGGCTACAGCCGATTCTTACGCTCTCTTTAAGTAGGTCAAGATGCAGGGTTTTCCTTCAGAGTTATGCAACTTCAGGCTTCTGGACTACAGTGATTCAAAATACACAAGAGAACGAGGGATATTTTTAAGAATGCATACGCCTGGATTGTGAACATCATATTTTTATTGCTGCAGAAATATGATTAGATATATTGCTTTCTATGTTGCGTTCACAGCTTTTCTTAGATCTAGTGAAATTAACTCTTATCTTTAACACACATTATTTGACCTCTCTCTCTTTCTCTCTCTCTCTCTGTCTCTTGGGATGACAATATTTTTAGCTGTTTGTTGACTTTATTAACACTGTCTCTTCCTAAAAACACCGGGTCCCTTGACAGAACCTCAAATCCTCAACATATAGACTGTTTCCTAATCAGAAGCACACAGCTGGGCTTTCCACCCCAAAACGTCACGACCCTAGTTAACCTCTCTATTTAAAACACAGAAAATCCCTTAAGCAAACTCCAGACTCCTATCTCTTCCGCGCAGCCTTTTAACACCGGCCTCAGGAAAAGGAATCAAGAGAAAGAAAGGAGCAAAAAGACACCAGGATGTGAATCAAACCCTGAAGTTAGATTACATTTTGTAGTCTCTTGTACGGTAATCACAGCAAAACGTTGTATAAAGAGGTCTTTCAGACAAAGAGACTGCTGGCATTAAACCAGTGCTGCGTTTTATTAAATATTGCTAAATATGGTTCCAGGATGTTCATGAGACCAGGATGCCAAGTCGAACAGAGCACGGACGCCTCTAAGTCTCCGCAGTCTACCTGAGTGACCTGAGAGAAAATGATGGAGCGGCCTCATCTGGGCTGTATTATCGCTGTGGTCTATGTGAAAGGTCTCTGTATCGATCTATAGTACATAGTCGATATTCATAACCTGCAATGATAACACTGTCTCTTCAGAGTCTGAGATGTCGGAAGGGATAAGGTCAGCCTGTGTCTGTCTAGTCGTGTAATGAACAGCAATAAACTATTATTATATATATAGTGCCGGGCAACGATTATGCATGTATATATTTAAGAAAAAATATGTTATGTTTATAGCCCTATATTAAATAAATCATACATGTATGAATATAAATATATTATAAATATTTAAATATAAATATTTTCTAAATATATGCTGTGTGTGTATGCCTTTATATATGCATAATAAATATACTCATATATTATGTTCACAAAAATTATATAGTGTATTAGAAAAAATATATTAGAATTGGAATGCTATTATTACAACATGTGTAATTTGATTACTTTGTCATCTATTTAATTTATTAATGTTATTATTATTATTATGATTTAAAAAAATAACTTTTGATCTATGTATGCATCTTTGATAAATAAAATATAAATTTCTTACAATAAAATATTACTGGAAGTATTACTGAATCCTAAAACCATGGTGTTACTATGTTACCATTTTCAAAAATCCATGGTAATATCATGCTACGTTTTTTAAATGAAGCCATACATTTTATCTATTTATTTATGTGAGCATTCTCTCCTTCTGTCCAGGCTTTCTGGATATGTTTTACCTTCTGGTAAATCTTTTATAATGCCATGTGTGTCTTTTTTCCAATGGTGTCTATCACCAATCTGCCGTCTTGCAAGTGTGGCGTCCATGTTGCCCCTCTGACAGGGAGCAGGTGTGTTTTCCACCGCATTACACACACTCTGATGAGAGCACAGTGAAGCAGCAGGTGTCTAATTTCACCCAGCCTTCCTCCTACAGTACATACGCTCACATCCACACATCCTACATACACTATACTTCCATAACAAACCCACAATTTTACACAACTGACGGACATTTAAAGACGGAGGAGGAGATAGACATAAAAACTGAAGCTAAGAAAAAGGGTTAAGGGTAAAGATGAGAAGTGTTCACAGTAATAAAAAAACTCACCGCAAACCAAAAGCAGAAACCATGACAGGCTTCAAGTTCCTGTCCAGAAAGACTTTCTTCTCAGAAGACTGTCTCAAGAGGCTGTTACATAAACACCTCTATTTTTAGAGATTAAAGCGGCATAAGGGAAATATTAGGTGTTGCTACTATTATCAATGCATTGTTATACACATACTAAAACACTAATTGTTTCATAGCATCTCTGTAGTTCCAATTTTATAAATTGGTTTCAATTTTATAAAAGGCATTTCACACAGAAGAAGTGAAACCATTTAAAATTAGTCCTACGACTGGATAAATTGTCAGTATACAGCATTATTATAAACCGTGAGCTGTAAATGACCATTGAGACTTCACTTGCTGTCAACAGAAGAGAAGCATTTTAAACATTAACACGATGCTCCATTTATGGGGGATTTTTGTATTTTCTGTCATACAACTCCACCTGGTGGACAATATTTAAACAACATTTTGTAAAAGCATGAACCAGTTTACAATCAACCTGAGAATTAACCAAATGCCTGAAAGCATACTGTGTTTAAAGATGCAGATCTTTTTCCTACTACTTCTTAATCTTTCTTAAGAGGATTCGATTCATGCTAGTTGAGAAAGAGATCAGGTGTTCCTGAAACAGACCTGAAACCATGTGGTTTGTGGTTATGGCACTGACTCCTTCATTTTGTGATATTTTGTATATTATTTTAAATGTTAAATACATAAATGAATACCGTTCAAAAGTTTTAGAACAGTAAGATATTTAATGGTTTTTAAAGATGTTTCTTCTGCTCATCAAGGCTGCATTTATTAGATTAAAAATCCAGAAAAAACTGTAATATTGTGAAATAAAATGCAGCATATATGAGCAGAAGAAACATCTTTAAAAACCATTAAATATCTTACTGTTCTAAAACTTTTGAACGGTAGTGTATATTTAATTAATTAATTTTTTATTTATTTTTTTAATAATTAATTAATTAATTCAGCTAGTTAGTCAGTTTACTTTTTCCTTTGCCACTCATACCAAAAAACATAAAACAAAAAAAAAAACAGAAATTAAGTTCTTGGTCGTCGTATTTTTTTCTTCATTTATTTATTTATAATGTTGTAATATTCATTCATTTTGCAACATTACATGTTTGTTTTAAAAAACAATATTGGATACAAAAATATATTCTTTATAAGAGATAATAAAATCTGTAAAGCAGAAAAAATTCATTTCAAAAAAGATTGAGAATGTAACGATTGAACATAAAATAGTCATGAATACTTATTTTTGACATCAAGGTTTATGTCAGTTGGCACAGGTCAAACAATACATCACATAAGTTAACAATCATCTCAAACTTTCTTTTGATTCTTTTGTCTGCGTCTCTTTCCTTTGTTATTTTTTTGCTGGCATTTGGCTTTTGGATTGCAGTTTTGTGTCAGTTCTCTCTGTTCCACGGTTGTTATAATTTCTTTCATCCACTTTGAGCATGGATCAAAACACCGTGTTTTCTTTTTCACTGTCAACACGCTAGAAAGATAAACAATGACAATAAAACTAAATAATTAAATAAGTAAAAATGTAATTTTAAGCACTAATACTATTTAAAGCACTATAAGAACAGTCAACTTTGGTTTTACAACAGCTTGTTTTTAATTAATCTGTAAATTAATAAAAAAAGGAAAAATAACTGGCTAAAGGTCATTTAGTATGACAATTTCTTCACTTACACAATTGCGTTGATAGGGCAGATTCCTGCTTTCTGGACTGTGTAACTCAAAACTCTGTTTTTAGGTATTCTGCCTTCGCTCGTCTTCAAACAACAGACTTGCTGTTGTTGACTTGCTTCTGAATGACAAGAACAAACCATAGTTAATTTTGACACGTTAAACTGTCTCCGAACTCCCCAACAACTTTACTTTCTTATTCATACACACCTTATTTAAACACACTTACCGTTTCCAGGGACAATGAATGAGTAACTCATGTAAACATAAACTCACCTGCAGTGAGGCAGAGCAGAAACAGCACCATAAAAAACGGAAAACAGACAAGCGACCTCATGACGACTGCAGACACTGACTGAAACTACTCCTTACACAACCTTTATATTTCACACTTTCATTTCCTCCACTCTTTTGTGCACACACAC
Organism: Enteromius radiatus; assembly: GCA_032357445.1. Classification (NCBI taxonomy): domain Eukaryota; kingdom Metazoa; phylum Chordata; class Actinopteri; order Cypriniformes; family Cyprinidae; genus Enteromius; species Enteromius radiatus. The sequence continues at coordinate 17,166,724 of JAUCMS010000052.1, read as the reverse complement.
ACAAACCTCAGCCTGGGTGTTGTGTATGTGTGTGAGAGTATGTGTTCGAATGAGCCTCCATCTGATGAGCGGAAAAAAGCACGAGTGATAAGCTCTCAAGTTTAGTCCTTCACCCACACAGCTCGCCACAACGTGGGAAGCTACTGTAAATGCACTGGAGTTGCATTGCGAGAATGCATGTACTACTATAGAACAGAACTGCACACTTTTATGACACGTGAGAATAAGAATCATACTTGTGTTATAGATGCAGTGCTTCAACAGGTTGCCTCTTTATCATAAGAAAATCCATAGAGTGAAGTCATAATCATCACACTGACCGTAACATCTCAGCATTTTCAGCATATTGTAAATTGAATATATGGTAATCGCAAATAGTCATTTTAGAGTTTGTAATGGAAGCTCATTGATATGCAGTTATGAAGAAGATAGATTCAGCGTGCATGAGGATGTTTAACAACCCCAAAAACAGCAAACGTCGCTACTGAGGAATGTCATTTAGTTTTTCAGCGCACATTACTAATAATAATAGAGAATAAAAGGTAATTTGACAGAACGGACATTGTATTTTGTTTACAGAACAGGATCTGTTTGATATGGCCAGTCTGAACAATGTCCTTTTATTGTTGCACACTACTACAGTATAAACATGCAACCACAAAAAAGTGACCTAGCTTTCATTTACCTCACTGACCAGTTTATATACATAAAAAACGCTCAGAAGGACCACTCATTGTAGTACCTGACAGACTGTGGTTTCATGCATTACATGGCTTTACATTTAAATCCTTGTTCTACTGACAGCCTGAGACATGAGCATGACTTTGGAAAACACATTGTCAACCAATCTATTCTTTAAGCACCCACATTTTCTCACAAAACCCACCCTGTGGTCTACTCCACCTCTTCTTAAGTTCCACGCATCATGCACGAGAACGGGGCCTTCAGTACAGACAATACATATCCACTGCTATGTGCTGGTATCATATTAAACCTGAAAACAATGTATTAAAATGTTTAGTAATAAGTATCATTCTATCAAGATTGCCCTGATACTCTCTTATTATTGTTTCTTGTGTGTCAGCACATGGCTTTGTTACTGTTTTTGTCAGCCATATGCCCCTTTAGTCCTTCTTCTTTACCACACCCTTGTTAGCCCTTGTCTAGAAGTATGTGTAATTGTAATCACCTGCTCCTTGTGTACTTTCCACCCTATTTATAGTTCCCTTGCCCTCTTATCTTTGCCTGTTTCTCACTCTCACCTCCATGCTATCTGTGGATGGCTAATTATGTGTTCTTTACTCCTTGTCTGGTTAGTAAACTACGCGCACTCCATAAAATAGATGCTGAGGAAACTACTTTATCAAACTGAATGAAAGCTGTGCACCTCAGAAGGAGTCTCAAATTCGATAAATGTAGTGCCTAAATTTCACTGAAGTCACTGAATTGTCACTGATATGTGCGTGATTGCGTGTGACCTGAATGTCAAGGATGGGTGGCTAATTGTGGCCGTTAATGTTAACATTATGTCAAGTCGCCACAAATAAAACAACGCATGGGAAACTGCTTTGGCGTGTTAGTTGCAGTGCATGTAAAGCTAGTGTTAACTAGATAACATGTACCTGAGCTCAGCTTTGTGGTGCATTGCTCTGTTCTTTATATCTGCACAGTCTTGCTGCTTCATCTGCTGCTCTTCTGCCAGTTGATGTTTGGTTCTGTTCAAGCAGCCTTCCCTAGCTGCTAGCTAGCCATCTGTTACCTTTGTTCCTCCTGGTAATTCACCAGTCAAGCTAGTATCAGTGGACTGAGAGATCTGCATCCATCCCTGGGTCTACCAAACCAATTCCAGAAAACCCCTGAGCTGCACTTGTCCCTGATCTAGTCAAGTCAGTTGCAGATAACCTTGAGCTGCAGCCATTCCTGAACCAGCTAAGCTAGTTTCAGGCACCCCTGAGTTAACTGAAATTGCCACAGCCATCTCTGGGTCAGAAAAACAAGTTTCAAGCACCCCTAAGTTGACCGAGAGCTGTTGCCATAGTCAAGTCTGTTCCATTTATAACTGTTTCACGAATTCGCACTTCTTCATTTTGTTAAACAATAATAATAAGCAAATTTGGCGTGCTGTCCGGGGCGAGCCGGGAGCTCAGCGAGTCCCGAGCCCTGCTAGTTGTAACCCTAGCGAGGGCAGAGCTCGGAGCACGGCTCGGTCCCGATTGCCCCTTAGAAGGTGCGAAAAAGAAAAATGGCGGAGAAAGAGGGGAGGACGGAGGGGAAATGCGAAACTAGATGCGGAGTGTAGGGAGACGCAGGATTTTAGGCTGAGGCGGATGAATGGAATTAGGATAGTAATTGGTAACTGGCGAGTGTAATAATGGTGAGTGATTAACG
>JAUCMS010000052.1:17102612-17125371 GCA_032357445.1 Enteromius radiatus | reverse complement strand
ATCGAGTGGGTGCTGGTGTCATGTAAATTATTAGTGACTGTTCATGTCATGGGTGACGACACCAGCTCCACTCAGGACCCAGAGACAAATAAAATAAATTAAAATAATCAAAATAGATTTATTTAATAAATTTTTTCCTTGTGACTGTCCCATTGACTGCCAAACAATTACCACTGTCAATGTGCAGAGAAGTGAAGACATTGTCAAAGATTCGCCACTGTAACATCTTTCCATTGCATCTAACACAGAACTGCATGCAGTGTGCGTACACTGGATGAATCAATTTACAAACAAGCAATATCACAAGCAATTTATCAAGCAATATCAGGATCATTTTTTCCCCAGTTCAATCAATTTTTGTCAACTGCTGTAAAAATGTCAAAGACACAAAGCCATTCTTATAGGAGGTCATGTTTTTATTGGAGGTTGCTATAATATATTGTAAGCTCTCTGTACACAGATGAACATTGTAATATATGTTGCTGATATGTTTAGCAAGACATTCATCCAGGACACGAGATTGTTTAATTAAATTATTACAAGGAGGCTGCTGTTTTATATCAGTATTTTTGGTAAACATAAAGACACAATTAGGAGTTAATGTAACAACTTGTGTAGGTATAAAATAATTCCAGTAGTAAATTGACATGCAGTGTAGTAATAAGTATTACTGTGAGGGCCACCAGAGGGAGACAGAGAACAGAGAATAAAGCCATAGACAAGCATTTTTCTAAAAATCAGAGAGAAATAATTGAGGCATCTTGTAAGCATCTTACTGTTCTCCGTTGCTTGTCTTCCTTAGATCAGCAGCTGAAATGTTTTTTAAAATGAAAAAAAATCATCTTTGCCCCCCCCCCCGAGACGGCTAATTACAAAACAGTGGCAATAAGCCGCTATCATGATGTCATGTCATTATCAAGCCACTTTTTTAATCAACATAATGTAGTGTATTTTATAAATGTAGCTCGTGTATAATTTAAAATAAGATTAGAATAGAAATAGTTGAACTTAAAGTAAAAGTAAAGTTGAGGTAATTTCCTGCTAAAATATAGAAATGTAATTTAATTAATTCAAGTTCATTGAATGATATATTAAAATAAATGTTCAAATTCACCTCCATACCATTGCCCTTGGACATACAGTACATAACAACCTTCTGATATTGGGATACTTGGATAAGGTGTTTTCACAAAAGAGATAAAGAGAAATAAATAGTTTTGCTTGGCACTGTAAAATTACAAATCATCACTTATGGATTATTACACCTTCAAATCCAATACAGCTGATCAATTTCATTGCTCTGGTTCATGTTTGCCCACACATAAGATCCGAACATCAGCAGCTCGTTTACTCTGTACCGCGTGGATATTTTGGACCTGTCTCTAGAGACAGAACTGTGTTCTTTTTTTCCTGGTCAGAAAATTCATTATTCAAGGTGTGTAAACCCTCCATCTGCTGCCTGTCTGGCTTAAACGCTGCACTGTCCTGAGCCAGTGGAAATGTTTGACTCCATCACCTCACTGTAGCAGTGCCACAAACATCAGACACGTACATAAATTCAGCATCACCTGTTGTTGATCTGATACTTCTCCCTCCAAAGGTATAAAGATCTGGTAACATCTCTGATATACATGGCATTGTCCTAATACATAACCAAAAACTACAGTAGTAACATGGTAAATATCCAATAAACATGGCATTATCCTGATTCATAATCAAAAACTACAGTATTAATATGACAAATGTCAAGTAAAAAAGGCATTAGCTTATTTCATATTAAACAGGGTGTGTGCATAAATAAAAGTCCAAAATATGTGATATTACCTTTGGTAATACTTTGTATCTTTCCTTAAATGTATATAAGAATTGTTACTATATATAGCCTGTAATTTGTTTTGGACATGTAATAAAATTAATTTGTGTTTATTGCTATGTTTTTGAATATGTAGAGATAATACAATATTTTTATACATGTTCTATGGTAATACCATGATTTTTTAAAAACATTTCTATATTCTTTAGAAAACACTGCATAAATCTCAAGCCTTCAATACAAGAAATAATAATAATTATTAATATTCATTATTAATAAATAATAAATATACAAAAGATAACTCCATGTTTTTGCATGCCTGCCAAGGTAATATTATGTTTTTTTAGACTATGTACTATGGTAAAAGCATGTTTTTGTGTTACATATTGTAATACCATGTTTTTTGGACATGTACTATATAATACTCATTTTTGTCTATGTACAAAGGTAATACCACAAGTTTTTCCACGTCAAAATGGTATTCTTTAAGTACCACATAAACATGCCACCCAAACTCAGCATGTATAAGCAAAAAAATGCCATAAATAGTATGTACATGTTTGTTTGGATTTGACCCGATCAATATCAACATATAGACTCCTGACTGACCTGGACACGTTCGTCCACTCAGAAAAAAAGAGTTTCTCAGCGAGCGGTTTCTGTTACAGCAGGAGATATCGATGAGGCCAGAAGAGAACGGAACACTTAATAGACTACAATAGCCCTAACTAATAATCAGAAGGAACTTCTTGCTGTGCAGAGACATTGACAAACAGAAGACTAACTGATAAGTACAGCTGTTCCTAATGGACAAGATGTTTTCAAAGATTCCCAGATGCTGTACGTGTGAACAGAGGTCAATAACCGGTCATAACGTCCCAAAAGGCCGTTTCTATCTCTCTAAAGCACATGCCACCCAGTTACAAATACCGGTAAGTGATTTAGACAGCGTATATTTGAAATGCCTGTCTATTTCCATCCAACGCAGGGATTCTGAAAGCAGATTTGCAGTTCCCAAGAGTATAGTGTGTGGAGGTTTCCGCTTCACTGGCTTTTGAGCACACAGGTCCAACTATAGCCACTCAATGCTCGCCACATCCACAGCCTGACAACTCGCCTCTTGTCACAGGATTGGATGCATGTCATTTCAGCCTAATACCCATGTCAAATGATTTAGCTGAGGTATAGAGGTCAACAGCACTGATAAGTCAGGACGAATCATGATGGATCCATGCCAGAGTGAAGCATCTGGAGATTCTTCGGGTGAAGGGACAGGGCACAGGTGTTAATTAGCAAGTCAGACATTTGAAGTTGTGTATATAGGCAAATATTGTAAGTTTTAGTTTACTTGACACAATAATACATTACCACAAATCCCTTGACAAAATTGTAGCTCTCATATGGCTTATTTGGCATTTTCTAAAGAAATTATGGGTTGTGCTTACCTTTGCAAAACTAACTGCCAAAATGTAGGTTGGTTGCCAGGGCATTATTATGCAGTTGCTAAGGTGTGCTGAGTGTTTTTTATTAAAGGAGCACTTCACCCAAAAAGTACTCATCTTAGGCCACTTAAGATGGAGGTAAAAGGTTGAGGTGAAAAGTTTATTCTACAAATGTATTAATATAGGGTGACCATACGTGCCATTTTCCCCGGACGCGTCCTGGCCAGGATTTCTATCCTACATCAAGAGCGTTTCAAAAACATAGGGAACCGATATCATACTGATCGGTCTGCAAACGCAAACCAAGAAAAAACCTATATCCTTATAGAAATCCTGGCCAGGCCATCCGGGGAAAATGGCACGTATGGTCACCCTAATTAATATAAATTTATTTTGTGTATTCTGCTACATCAGTTGCTCACCAAAGGATCCTCTGCAGTGAATGGGAGTTAATTTGTTTATAAAGGAACACTTTTAAATAACATTTAAAGAACATTTTTAAATAACCCCGGAGTTAAAAAGTTTTGAATCCATTCAGCCGATCTCCGGTCTGGCGGTAGCACTTTTAGCATAGCATAGCTTAGCATAGATCATTGAATCCAATTAGACCAGTAACATCGCATTAAAAATGACCAAAGAGTTTTAATATTTTTCCTATTTAAAACATGACTCTTCTGTAGTTATATCATGTACTAAGACCAGGGGGAAATGAAATGTTGCGATTTTGGTACGGCAGCAATATTCCTTGATTATTACGCTGTAATGAGAATATAATATTTAGTCATATCAGCCTAGAAAATCACAGCTTTTCATTTTCTGCTAGTCTTACTAAACAATATAACTACAGAAGAGTCAAGTTTTAAACAGGAAAACTATCAAAACTCTTTTGAAAGCAATGCTACTGGTCTAATTGGATACAATGATCTATGCTAAGCTATGCTAAAAGTGCTATTGCCAGATCCGGAGACCAGCTGAATGGATTCAAAAACTGTAAGACTCAACTTATTAACTCTGGGGGAGTTGGAGAATGAGCCTATTTCCAAAAAAAAAAAAAGTTTTCCTTTAACTTCAAACTATTGTTTTCTGGCTAAAATATTGCTTTCTCCAGTAAAGAAAAAATCATCTTGTCTGAATCAGGTGAGAAAGACACACAAAAAAATAAATAAACTTAAATGCTGCCTTTAAGTTGCAAACTATGTATGCAATTTGTTAGTAAATGTGAACATTAACAAACGCTGCTAAAACGTAGCAAACGAGCATGCGACAAGAGGACTGGAACATCCCGCAATGGCAGAGTGCCATCCTTTATTCCCTCGACCGGACACCCTGTCAATAAAAGCTGGCCCAGTGGCCTCATCTTCATCCAAACAACTGTTACACTGAAAGCTGTGAAAGCTGCGTGAATTACCGTGAAATTTCATTTGTGACATTCTGTCAGTTCGATTGTTTTTACGGAGTTGATGGCACTTGTAAACACTGCATGAAGAAACGGTGCTTTGTAAATGACTTGTGTGTGGATCTGGAGGCCTGCAGCGGCCTGAAAACCAGTGTTTATTCTCTGTTACTTTTTACTGCGCCTCCAAGGAGAAGCACTTTCACTCCTTTTGGAGGATACAGGAAAGCGATAAGACAACAGGGAGCAATAGGACAGGAAATGAGTCAAAACAACATCATCTGTGTGTGATATCATCAGTGTTGATGGTGAAGCTGATCTGTTGATCGACAAGGGAGAAGCGTAATCGTATTTCACTGCTCCAATTTTAGCATCTCATTTATTGTTCCCAAGACCCACGGTCATAACAACAAACCCTACCAATGTTATCTACATTGCACGAGCAAATTATTTTGGTGTATTAAATAATTTCAATTAGCACAGTGTCAACTGAATACGTGCTGAAAATTAAATTCTAATTAAATGAGCTTCATTAATGGTGCTAAGAAAGAATCACTACACAGGAGTGCATTTTTACAAGAAAATACCATCTTAGTCTTTCTACTTTCAATTTAGCATTTGATTTACTGTTACTTGCTGTGTTTATTTCTAACAATTGTGAAATTATTAAGCAAATTTACTTTTTTGTAGTGTACATCATACTTAATACAATTTAAAAACACCATTCACATTTAATGAAAAATCTCAATACAGTTTACAAGAAACATTCAGCAGAAATGTAAGAACTGCAAAAACTGAGAACAATTTTCCAATTAAACAATGCAGATGGTTAAATATAATAAACAAGAAGTGCACACCATTACGGCCTCAGTTTGTACATATTTTTTACATCATGAATGCAATTGTCAAATAAACATGTCCATCCTTTAAAAATGAAGGCAAACTGTCCTCCACAATCAGTCTGATAATGATGCTGAATGCCCCTGCCTGTGGCATCTGTGTCACTTTAAATGAACGCAAGCTCACACGTGGTGTCCCGAGGACCTCCCGCTCTTCAGGCCCGGCTGTAAGAGATCCGATCTCCTCTCCAACCCATTAGAAAGTCTCTGGACCGCAGTTCCTAGAATCTGTTTGCAGAGCACAGCTCACACTGAATTGTTACTTTCATACGCCTTCACACTCGCTGTTTTGTCAGTTCACTTGACCTAAATCTGCATCCAACTGTCTACTGGATTAATTATCTGTGTTCAGTTGAATGAAAAGAGCACAGACAGCAGGATTCATTGCAGTGTACAATTTTCCAACCCCTCTGACAATATGAGGCACAACAACACAAAAGCAGAAATAATCAGAAACACAGCCGCCTGTTGGATACAAAATAAAAGAGTTTGTGGCGTAATAACAGCGAGTTGTGGTTTGGTTTATCACTGGACACATCTTTTTGTGGGCAAACTTATTATTCATGCCACCCACATGTCATTTCATTCATAAGACTACACTGAATCTCCTCGCATAATGAATTACATTCACATGCTATTATATACATAGCTTTGAAAAAGTATCTGGTTTTTCTTGGTGATATGAAAGAGGAAGAAGAAAGAAAATCCCAAGGGTTGTATGATGAAAAAAGGGCATTATGTAATCCTGTGGATGTCAAATCAATATCAGAGCAAGAATTTTTGCACATCTGACATTTTCAACGTGTTTCTGAAGTAAGACATATTCTCCTGGCTAACGTGAACACCTTCGGCTGTACTGTCCTCTTTATAAAACATCCCATTTGAATTTGGCATAGAGGTGACCCACTTTTTGCATTCATCCAAGACATGATCTTGGTGAGGCAGTTGAGTTTTCATGTGTTGATAGCATGGCGCTGAGTTTTCATGAACGTCTAAGAAAATTGCTGTAGGCCTTAAGTAGCATTTATATAACGCTATTATATAATCTGACCCTAATGCAATAAAGAGTTTACATAAAGCAAAGTATATTGTAGTTTTAAATTGGAGTTTTTAATGCCACCAATAATATCCCACTCAAATGAATGTGCTATTTTGGTGGCTTATAGCAGAATTTGCTATGAAACGAGATTTTGTGCCTCAGAGATGCGGAGTCCTCATCGTGTTTCCTGCATGTCAATATTATGCTTCAGAAAGTCTCGTCCTCTTCAGTGTAAAGCTTTTGAAAAATAGTTGTTAGCCGAGGGGGCAGTGAAGTAGAAGCGTGATTCATTTAGCGCCGCTTCTGGGTGCTTTACACTACGGTGGTCTCGGTCTGTAGGAAAGACTGGGCTCTGGAGTTCCGATGGAACTGGGTCATGTTTTCCGTGCCGTTTCTGGATATGGACGAACTGTGCAGGCGGTAGTCACGGCCGATGTACCGCTTTAAACGCAAACTCCGCCACTTCCTCTTGAGCTCGCTCTGGACCTGCAAAGCAGACAGATATAACATCTATTAGCAAGGTCTTTAGGATTAAGCATTAGCACAACCACTCGCAGGGTGGTATGTCAAAATGAAATCAAGATTGAGCCCTCAAAATGTGTTTCTAGTTTTATTGTAATTGATTCAGGGCACTATTATTGCAAACACAACAAATGTTTGTAATCTTTCATCAGATTTTAATTAGACTTGCTCTGTCTCAGAAAAAGCTTGTTTTCATGCCTTTTCCTGTTATACAGAGGCAACTTTTCTAAGATCCAAACAAGTTTATCTCCTTCAACATCCTTTTTCGTTCAGAAATACATCACATTACAGAGGTAAAATAGATTGTGAATGTTTTTATGTTGACTTGAACATGGAGGAAAACTACTGCTCTGTTCCAGAACCTGAGGACGAGGCATTTTCAGGTATTATACGCATAAATGAAGAGTGTTGTAACTATCACACTGCCTTTTAAAATACCTTCTTTTGACCAAATTCTAAGGAAGCACTGTATGTATCCTTAACAGAGATGCCAATGTGAGAATGCAGGTAAGCTTAGTCAAAAAATGCTAATTATAAATAAAAATGTCATCTGTTGCTCAAATTCACTGTCAAAAGGTTCAGTGTAATACATTTTGTTACTACTGTTTGTGTTGCTGCTTATGTAAAGTGTTTCTAATTGATAAATGCAGTCAAGCTGCCTATGTTGGCGGTACGCAGGTTTTTGAATATAGCTAAAGAGAGATGTATCAAAGATCAATGAGACTGCAAACTAACCTCACTGTTCAAAAAACAGTACAAAATCGCCACCACCAAGCCCTGTGAAAGAAATATAAAGAGTTATGGGGATCAGTTTTAATGATTTTTAATGTTATTTAAAAAAAATAGTAATAGTATGAAAAAGTATTATCATTTAAAATCAAATAAAAATTCTAATTTAAGGTTAACATTTCTAATTGTTATATATTTTACAATTTTATTTATTTATATGATGAAAAATTCTTAAATATATATATATATAAAATCACTAGTGACATATTTACTGTATGCATATTTCTCACCTGAAAAGATCCCAGACCAAGGTCAAAAAATATTTTATAGTTTTCCATCTCTCCATTTTCTTCTATGATGTAAACGAAAACAACATAGTTGACGCCAAACAGAGGGATCAAGAGAAGCGTGGACTTGGCCAACCTCCTGAAAACAGAAAGAGGAGTAACAGGAGGGACCCCTACTGTTATAATAGCTTGGCAATTTTGTCAGTATATTTTCAAGCACACAATGGAGCGCTTCAAACTGAAATCTCAACTTTAGGAGAACAAAAAAAAGAGAAAAGCTCATTTAGTAAAGCGATCAAATAAAGCACAACCTCTCATGCATTAGAGACGGGGCACTCAAACCCAGAACGTGCCACTCTCAGCAGAACAAAAACCCAGATTGCTACAAATCGCAGCATAAATATTTCACCCCCATTTTAATGCAAACACATTTAGAAATGCACAATAGATAGTGGAAGACCTGGATAAAAATGGAAAGCAGCCATCCATTTCCAACCATTTGTCTGAAATTCATGCTAGAATGCAACCCCTGGTAAATTTAAAAGGAAGATCCCGGCTATGACCAGAATAGCATGTAAGAGGGTTCAACCATGGTGCCTGATGCCCTGTTTGCGGAATAAAATATTAGTTAGCATCCATTTGCAATACCTGTACTGGGACTGATCATTTCCACCCACATCAGGACACCGCAGTTTCTGGACCAGGATTCGAATGATGCTGATGAACAGAACAAAGTTCAGCTGTGGAACACAGAAAGGAAGAGGAAAACTATTTATATCATTCCCCTTTTATACAATGACACTATCCAGACTACACATTACCACTGTTCACTGGATATGACACGTCTCAAAACATTCAGTAAGACTTGAAAAAGATTACAGGGTTCTTGCACACACTGTGACACAATCTCTTAAAGGAACAGGTCAAAGAAAAATTTTAATTTTCATCATTAATTCACCCTTTTAAGTCATTCCAATCCTATGCTTTGATTTTTGTACATAAAATGAAACTTAAATAGATCTTTGTATCTTAAACAGATGCAAGTCATACCAGTTTGGAATTACACAAGGGTGCGAATATAATGACAGAATGTTTATATTTCGCTGAATTATCCCTTTAAGAGCTGATCTGGTATATAAAATGACACAACAAACATTAGTGTTATAAGTTAATAAAATCTATGCCTTGAATGCAACAAAAGCTGTTTTGGATTTGGTCTGCCAAATGCATAATGTTGAATGTAAATTGGTAATCTCTAATTTCCATCTTGTTTGAATCCATCAGACAGATAGCAGAAACAAAAGAGGCCACTTGTTTCTGCCCCTCTTAATCCCACCATAAAAACTCAAACCAAAACAAACAGAACATCTTGGGCAAAGCTTCATCTACCAGTGGCGTTCTGGGTAGCAGAGAGATGTCGTTACACAGTAGCATGGAGTGCAGAGCTCTGTGAGAGAGTTATCTAAACACACCAGAACATCACGTTTGCCAGAAAAACTCATGTTGTATTATTATAATTGAATTCCTAGGCTCTGGAGGGCTGAGGAACAGGAATATTTTGACCTGGATGCGTTCGGGCAAAGCTGTCAAACACAGCCATCATGCTGTCTAAAGACATTTGATCTCTTGCAGGTGAGTGTTTACAAAATGGAAATGGCACAGCGGACACAAGAGAGAGTCTTGGCATGTGTGCTGACAGCGCGTTTGCTCGCTCTTCCTGACATGCCTGCGCTCGCGTCCCATCCAGGACATGGAAACTGTTCGTGAGACTCAGCACATCCCCGCGTCTGCTTTGCTGGCAGAATCCCTCCCTGCCTGACATAATGCATACAGTACGAGGCTGGTCTCTGTGTTTATAATAGCTGGTGTGAGGTTATACTCACAATGACAGATGCCATGATTGGCCAGTTAATCACCCGCCAGGGAATCGGGGCGTCATTTCTCTCCCAGCATCTGTTATATGAAGACATCAAAGAGTTAAAAGGGCTTTCATTACCGCGGTAGCAAATGGGAATACGTTTCATCTTCTTCTGCCTCATTTTAATCTCTCAGGTTTATATATCCGCTATTAAGAGGCTCATGTGAGCTCTGTCACTGTCTGATAATGCTCAACTACTCACCCTGTGTCATCGAGGTAAATCCTACACACAATCCATGGAATCATAAACACGGTGGGGAATCCTGGAGGAAGGAGAGGGAACGATCAAATATCAAGAGACTTAGTGGTCACGTTCATGTATGCATGATCAATGTAAATATAGGTTATAGACTGAATCAGACAGACAGACAGATGTTAGGAAACAGTATCTTTGCTCGGACACCTGCTGAGAAATTGTTACTTCAGTTTCCTGTTGGGATGTGGGCCACTATCTCTAAACAGAAGTAAAGCCGGAGAGGAAATGCTGGTAAACAGAACATGATTAAAGAGGCCATGTTAGTCGTCACTGTCATGATGAAAGAGAAGCTTAATGAAGTGTTGATATGATGAGTCTAGCAAGCCACACCCAAGCCTGTCCTCTACAAATGAATGAAGAGCCTGCTCTCCTTTCTCTCACCTGGAAACTCCAGGGACACAACAAACTACAAAGACACACTAATACATAATGTAAGACAAACAGACTGAACAAGACTGATGGCACGTCATCTCATTCCCTACACCGTTTTCCCTCCGAGTAGTGAGCGACATCTATTCAGAAGTGTTTGAATGAATTAAGGAAGAGACATTCAGTGCTACACCGTGAAGAGGTGTGGGTTCTCAAATGATTTTCTATGCACGCATGTGTTCGTGTCAGATAAGATGAAAGCTAAAGCATCAAATGCAGTGGGAAGTGGAAAATCTATAGCCTTTAGACTCCTTATAATCCTTTATTTACTCAAATACCTGCTTATAGGCGAAAACACTGACATGAATAGCTTTAAAAGACGGAAAGTGATTCTAAAAAGTAACAATTGGTTTCGGAAAACGGAAACACCTAAAAAAGGTCAGTGTTTCTAAAGAAGACTTACCCCAGCCAATGAGGAGGTAAATGATGAAGTGTCTGTTCTCAGAGAAGATGACCATCAGTAAAGTATGTAGGTACAGCCCTTCCACCAGCAACCAGTAGAAGTTTGCTATGATGAAGTAGTTGAAGATGATCAGGCTGGCCTTACAACCAATCTAAATACAAGCACAGAGAAGCACATCAGCGTGCACTATATCTAAACACCAAAGACTGTGACAAAAAACATGAGAAGATTTGGGTTTTTAGGGTCTGTAGTGACAGAAATAACCACTTTTTAAAACCTATGAAGCATAAAATGTGTTTAGTTGACTATGCATGCTTAAAGAAACTGGCTTAGCTCAGTTTAGACTCTTAAAGGTGAAGTGTGTAATTTTTTCGATGTTGGAATACTGAAATCCCATTTTAATGTGTGCAGACAGCTCAGAGTAAACCATTTGTAGGTGAACAAACATTGCTGTCTGGTAGGACTAGTTCTGGTTAAACCAAAGCTGTGAGGAATGGGATTGAAATTGAAGTTATCAGACACATTCTAAATTAAATATAGATGAATCCATAAAGAAATCTCCTTTTTTCTTTGTCCTTTGATTAATAGACATCACAGCATCTGGTTATTATAGCTTATTTTGCCTGTTATTTCTTTAAGAGCAGCCGCTGCTGATTGTGACGCAGTTCTGACACAAATCTTATTTACTCTCAACTCTTTTTACCTTTTCTGACCCACTTCAGGTCAGGCGTGGTAGATGAGTGAGACAGAGCTGGGCTGCTCCAGAACATTTCAAAGACATGTTCTTAAATATGGCTCATATAAAATATATTACATGCTTGCACAGTTGCACATGCAGCTTTAATCATGGTTTTGAAAGCTTTGTGACCACGACGGTAGCACGTAGCTCAAATGAAAGCTCTCAATGAGCTCAAAGTATAATGTCAGCCATGAATGTACAAATTTTTTGTTATTATATATAACAATTAAAATCAGTACACAAAGCCATATCAAATATAAGTACATATGTAAATATATAAATAAATATATAAATACACGCACATACAGTATATTTGGAAAATATTTACATGTTTAAATGTCTATATTTATGTTCATAAGTTATATTATCATATATATTTAATGTATTAAAAATAATAACATATACACATGATAAATATACACACTACACATATATTAAGAAGATTAAAAAAACTTATTTTGGATGCGATTAATTATGAGATTAATGATTTGACAGCACTATTTAATGTACTTATGGATCTTCAGGATGGATGGGCTCACCAGTGAAGGCTGTTTTGTACATTCTACATTCTCGTGGGAAAACAGAATAGCATCTTTGACCAGCACAGCGATGGCTCTCAGTATGAACGAGAAGAACAGGTTCAGATGGATGTAGTTCCTGGTGCAGTGGAGTTTTCTGTTGGAGAGACAGAGCTGTAAATAAACCTGGCCTCTTTTCTATTTTAATTGTGCTCATGGTTAGTTTGTGAGAAAAATGCAGAGAGTCTTAAGCGCCGTTCCATTCATCACATCTCCAGACAACTTCTTAAATTAATAATTTCATTCCAGCTAGATAAACACTATCGGCTAAAAACCAAGCGCCAAGCATAATGTTTATCCTCAGTGTCAAAAAACGTAAAATATAGTCGTTCAGAAGCCTGCCAAATTCAACTCCTCAACGATTACAAGGCAGGCTCATCCATCCATACAAAGTGTAGAGTAATATAAAGCAGACACAACTACTGGAACTTTTTAAGGCTCAGTTTCAGACCTGAACAGACAGAGGATGGTGCTGCCGGTGATGAGTGCGATGAGAGAGAGGCTGTGTCCGAGTGTGTAAAGGGTCTTCATCACCGTGTAGAAAACAAGCTGGACAGAAAGAGAAACAACATTTGAGAAATGCTTTGTATTTGGAGTATGTTATTTTTAGTGGGGTTAAGACGCCCCACATAAAATTCAGCTATTCCTTTCTAAGAGATCTAGATCATTATGCTATATTGCTCCATTAATCAAAAATAAAATATTATAGTTATAAGATTAAATATGTAAAAATGATGATTATTGTAGGTAAAGCTCTTTGTCTAAATCACTATGGCAAAAATCATTCACTAACATGTCTGAATTTGACTAGTCCAATCGTGTTGCACATTCCTCAGAACATTTGAATTCTGTCATCACCAGCCCACGCTCATGATGCCGAAAAATCATACCTTTTTTTTCATAGCAGAACAAAATGTCAAAGCTGCCATTTCCATACAACAGAAATGCATGAATAAAAAGCATTCCAGCTGCTATTTTATTTGGTTTATTTAAAAACAAAAGTATAAATTTGGGTGTCATGTAATTTACATAAAAGACAATAAAATACATTTTAAAGTTAAACAATATCTATATATAATAATAATAATTACTGAACAATGATAAAACTCCTATCAATGCAACAAAGGTTTTGTATATAATCACTTTTTTTATGTCAGGAGCATTGTTGCTATATCACTGTAAATAAGTACTGCATATACAGTACAATACATCAAAAACAAAACATACACCTCTCAGCAGTACAAGCAAATCATTTAATCCTTATGCTATGTTTTAAATGTGATGAAATAATGTACACAAGCTAAATGTTCTCACAGATCAAGGATGGCAGGGTGACTAACAAGCATGGAAATGGCGAGTTGGTCAAGAGGCTGTTTGGTGGTGGAAGAGCGCGATGAAGCTCAGACAGACTCATCCCCCATAAACAGCATTCTTTCAGTCTGACTTACAACCTGGCACACTGGAGCCACAGACCCACTCAACAACATCCCCACCAGGAACATTCCTCCTGCGCTTCTTTAAACATAAAGCTCACTAAATTTAGCGTGAGAGGGATATTTTATCTGTCCATTTAGAGTGTTTTATACAGGTGTGTGCATGTCAGTGTGTTTTTGCTTTTTGATTTGCTTTTAGAGGATTATTGCATGATAAATTATGATCGTATGATCTAAATTAGTGTAACATTGAGCTCAGAAGACACTAAAATATTAAAATAGTTTAAAATTAGTTATATTATATATATAAAAAAAGTTAATTATATTTTTTTTCAACAAGGACACATTAAATTGACCAAAAGAGACTTTAAAGATATTTATAGTGTTACAAAATATGTTTTATATAATTCTGTAATTGAAATTAATTAATGGAATAAATGAAATGCACATTTCTTTAAATTAATAAAAAATAATTACAATAGCAATAATACATTATTTTTCTTGATTATTTTTGTCTAAACAGATATTTTTAATCATAAAGTACAATATTATATTGTAAAACATTTTATGGTCACGTATGACAATCCCAATTTATAAAACACTCACAATTTATATAAATGACATAAATGTATTGACATTTTCAGGAACAAGGATTAAAAAAATATCAAATCTATAAATAAAAACGATGATATTATGACAACAATTAAACAAGTTTCCAAGGATTTTAATGTATGAAGGAAAAAAAACTGAATGTTCATGTAACAAAAAATAAATGACTTTAAAATCTGACAAACAACATATCAATACAGACTTAAAACTGGTGGTTGACATTTTTTGTTTAGTTCCACTCTTCGGTGTATTTCATACTAAGCCTGTAATACATCATCTATAAACAACTAAGTGATGTGCAGGTTATCAGAGCTGCAGCAGTTAAAAGGAGGAGACAGAAACCAGCCTCTGTGCTGGCTTTGGATGAGATGAGGCATTGTTTCCTTCTTCAGACAGTCTCTTATATATTGTTGGATGTGGTATGGGTTTCAGGGAATGCCCATGGAAAACTTCTGGAGAATTTCAGATTAAAAGTGACACTAATATGGCACTTGGACCTCAACATGCGACCCAAGGCCCCGGAAAAGGTGAGCATTATTTAGATGATGTCTAAGTAGTGTTTAGACTTTCAGGTGATGTGTCTCATCTTTAATGTTAAAAAAAGAGGTTGATTATCTTGAAAAGTGCACTATCCTGAGTTTCAGACCAACAGTGGATAATAACTTAAAAAAACAGTCATTTATTCAATTTGGTGATGCAGAAATGGCACGTTTTGTCAAAGCAAAGCCAGAACCAATTAAAAGACTCTCTCTCCTCTGAAGAGTAAATCATTTAAGTTAAATATAACCTTCACTCTAATGTAATAAATTAAGAGTGAAAGCCAACCTGGTCTAATATATGTGTACATTCATCAGGTGATATCACTTGCTGTGAACCCTAAAGTGAATTTCAGGTGTCCTTTTAAACAGAACCAATACCCCAAGGTTAGAAGATCAATGTCCAATTTAATTCATCAGCAGGGTTGTTTTAATTTCTCTGAAGTGTCCCGGGGCAGGACTTCTTTGAAGCGAGGCAGGACAGGGCTCAAGAAATCAGGTTTCAGACAGGTTTGACTCAAGGTCGATCAGTGTTCTTACTAACGCCTTAGGAGGATGACTTTAGTCATCTCCGCTAATTTCCACAAGAGAACTCTGAGAGGATGGGAATGTGCCCTCTGCTACTGTCTCTCTACCCTTCAGGAAATTGCTTTAATGTTTCATTTCCCCCGACACAGGATCAGAATGAAAAACAGCGAACTGTCCCCTCATCGCTCAAACGAGCAGCACAGAGTCATCTGGGCAGCATCCCAAACCGCACGTCTGCCAACCATCTTACTGCGGCGCACGTGCTGAACTCTGGGTGATGTCAAAAGTCTATCGGCGATAATTTTGATGGAAAACATTTCAAGGGAGACGTACAGTCTCTCTAAACATTACAGAACAATATGAAAGTAAAACATAAAACAAGATTGTCCTTGTATGGCCCACACTGATAAACCACAGCGTGTTTGACAGAAGCAAAGAGTTTAGCCAAATTTGCATAGACTGGTTTTGCTACCAATAATGTTCAATTTTTTTATTTAGAAAGTGGTTAAATATTTTCACGTACTCTGTTCGAAAAGGTAATTGAAACTTCAATAGTTTTTGTTTGTTTCTTTATTTAAAAATATATCATGTTTTTATTATTTTTATATATATATATTATATTATTGAAAAAAAAAACGCTGAAAGCACAAAAATATCTCACTTTTTCCACAAAACTATTAAGTTTTCAACATTACTTATAATAAGAATTGTTTCCTGAGCAGCAAACTTCCTGAATGCAAAGTTTTGCACAGAATGACTGAATAAATTAATTAATGATTGAATTAATTCATGAATAAATAAGGGGGAGGTGTAAGTCACAATATGAAATATAAAGTTGAAATGATGAAAACTGTAATATAAAAATCCATTATGAGGAAACAAATTAATAAAAAATATGTGCTTCAAAAGGCTCTTTGAGCGATGCCATAGAAGAACCATTTTTGGTTTCACAAGGAACCATTCAGCCAAAGTTTCTTTAAAGAACCACCTCTTCTTACCATTTTATAATCTGAAGAACCTTCTTTCTCCACAAAGAACCTTTTGTGAAATGGGTTGGTTCTTCAGATGTTAAAGGTTCTTTATGGAACCATTTAGACTTAAGGTTCTTCTATGGCATCATGAAGCAGTTTTATTTTTAGTGTAGTGAGATGTAAAGCCATAATCACAGTAAAAAAGGTATATGGGAAAAAAAACTCATAATTGACTTTTAAATTAAGTCATAATTTTTTTTAATTCTAAAAAACTTTCTACAAAAAAAAAAATATTATATATATATATAAGCACAAGCTACTGTATACGTTAAGCAAATCGGTTTCTCTGCTTCCAGAGATGAGATGTCAAACAGGTTGTAATGAGATCCAGTTCAAATCCAATTTCTATGCTGGATCATCCTGTTTTTGTGTCTATAGCCTCAGACAGGCTGATTTGCATCATTTCAAGGCTGCTTCAGTCACAGCACGCATCTCCTTTCAACATATAGCCAATCAGAGCAGGCCGATGTGTCAGCATGTCTGCTCTGATCCTTGGTATCACCTCAAGTCACACTGACAACTCACTGCGCTTTACAGGACTGTTTATCCAGCCATAAGAGGCGTTTGCCCTCGCTGCTGGAGATGACACATGTCCATGAATGCCCAAAACTACACGCTCATGACAGAAGAAAGGAATATAAAACACACATGCTGAAATTTTTATGAGGAACCCCTCCAATAATAGTTGATTTCATTTTAACTTTTTAGAGTTAAAGCATATTTGAGTCCTGTCATCTTCAAGCATTTAATTTCTCTGAAACACAGTACTCCCCCGGTGCAGTTTAATGTCATTTTGGTGTATAACTTCATAATTTACTACATTGTACAATTTTACATTCAAAATGCCTTGGCTGAACTTTAACTCTTGCCAACTGACTTCTGTTAATCTTGGACATTTTAATACTTTATATGACATTTATTCATCATAATAACTTATAAGATACTTAACATTTACATTTAAATCCTTATTTAGTTTCTGTGCTAAATGCTTCTCTTTTTCCCTCAGATGGCTGTTTAAGTGAGTATGCCAGGAAGGTTTCATCAGAATATGTTGGAGACACTTCCTTTTTGTCAAAATGACAGTTTCTACATACAGACTCTACAGACTGCCTACCCCTAAAAAAAACACTGATCTATTAAGAGCATTTATTTTATAAATAATGCCATGAAGACTTAATTAGCCAACAAATCTTATGTCAAAACCAGCCATGGGTATGAGCTTACAAAAAGACATGTTTGACTAAAGCTTACAAAAATTAGATGGGAAAAATGCTCATTTAGCATTCCTATTAAGGCATGGAGAGTTGAGTTTATGGGACGTCTCCTGATGCCCTTATAATGGGAACCAAGACAGAACATAATAGCATTGCCAGGTGTTTCACTCGTTACATTTTATGAATAAATCACAATAAGCTCAGTTGCATAAAAAAGTATAATATACAACCCCCCTTTCCCTGAAACTGATTTTAAAAAGTACATTTTTAAAGTTACAGAAGATTTACATAACAGATGTTGTTCTTCAGAACTTTCTGTTCATCATAAGATCCTGACAAAATGCACCACAGTTTCCACAGAAATATTTAGCAGCACAACTGACTTATAATAATAATAAATGTTTCTTGAGCTCCAAATAAGCATATTAGAATGATCTCTGAAGGATCATGTGACTAAAGACTGGAGTGATGATGCTGAAAATTCAGTTTGCCATCACAGGAATAATTACACTTTTAAATACATTTACTGGTTTTTTTGTTTTTTTTTTTTATTATTTTTTTAATTTTGTAACAAGGATTGTTCTTACTGTAGGTGTCACAACTTTCTGAAGAAAATAAGTTTTTATAAATTAATAGGATGTGCACGTCATGACAGATGTTTTTTTATGGTTGGATTTGATTTGAGTAACTAACTAGACTTATTGTGCATCGACAGCAGTCCAAGTTTCTTAAGGTACTGGCTAATTGGCAATCCTTTTTTCTTTTAACTAACATCTGGTGTTTGGGGAGTGTTAACTACAGACCCTGCAATATGTGAATTATTATAAAGGAAACTTTGAAAAAACAAATTGTCAACTAAATATATAACATTTGAAGAAAAAATGAATGAAAACTTTTCAGAATCCTGTGAGCTCCAGATGATTTGGTTCAGTCCTCTGCTTTGGGGTCTCGAGACTGGCATTGCTATGGTTCCTGCAGAGATTCCCTATATTTCAGTAACACATGATTATTCAAATCTCTAAAGCACAATCGCAGGATGAACAGTAAATTTCATGGCCGTTTGGCTGTTTCATTTCGAACCGAGGGAATCAGGTTTTGTAATAAAGACCAAAAGTTACAGGTTACGGGACATTTAGAGTTTTTTTTTATTTTCTGCTGCCATAAAGGAACAAAAGCACCTCTCTGTTCTGATTCTTTTATCATCCGCTCTTTTTTTGGCTCTCTGGGACTCTTTTCAACTTCAAACACATCTAAAATCATTTGTCTCTAAATTCAGGATCCTGAGAAATATAATACGGAGAGCAATTTGGTTCAAAGCCCATGAAAATACACTTGAGCCAGCTGCTTGCTTTCTTTTAAAACTCTAGTGCTTTCTATGACTGTTTGTCTCTGGCAGACACACGCATGAACACACACATGCATGCATGTACGCACTCGCATTTCCAAACATACTCGTGCACACACATACACGCACACAGAGTCTCTGGCCCAAAGCTAGTCCCAGCTGGCATAGATTCAGGCTAGATAGTGGGCACTAAAAGGTTCAGGGTCCTGAAGTGCCCTCAGATTTTTTCTGTGGTTGTAGCACATGTGGAGGGAACAACATTGCCTTTCAGACAAAATATCTTCCTTTACCACTGCCGCTCATGCGTAGCTCCTTCAGGATGATTAGCACAATGATCCTAAACACTGTGTACGATCAAAAGCCCCATACTGACAGGAAAAAAAAAATTGGACTAAATTCAGTCACTCACCTTGCTTGCATTCGAGCTGGGCTCAAAGCAAACGCTGTGGATGCTGGGATACACGTCGGACCAGCCTTCCATAGTGCAGTTCCTGCTAATGATGCCTAGAACAAACAGAAATCGAGTCGTTAACAGCCAATTTATCAGACTGATTAATGGCAATTTAGACTGACAGCCAGCATTAGTGAGTGTTTTGGTTTAACGCTTCATAACGGTCCACACTGTGGAAAGCCTAGAGATATCAGAGAAAACTAAACACAGAAATAAGTTAATCAAAGAAATTAATCAAGAATAAAGCTAAACAAAGAAATGTTTCACCCAAAATCAAAAGAAAAAATATATTTTGTAAAACATTTTGCAGAAAGAAAATGACGCATACCTTTAATACCACTGCAATGTTTGCAATTATTTCTATAATAACAATGCATTCGTGCCTAAGTTACTTATCTATTATTATTATTTATGTTTAGAGCAAACATACTGCATATATACTACTGTTTGTAAGTTTGGGTCCAGTAGAACAGTTTTTTCTTTCTTTTATTCAGTAAGGATGCATTAAATTAACAAAAACGGACAGTTAACATTACACAATGTCACTATATTATATTACTACGGTGGCCAAGAGATCTCACGTTTAAGAAAACGCATGCAAACAGAAAAAAACGACAACACATTAAGAAAACGTTTTCATCAGTTTGACAACAAAGGAGCAACCAAACACAGAAATGTGCTGCAAACAGCACGGACCACAACGAAAATGTTTCAGGGGGACCTCAAAAAGTGACGAACCCATCTGGGACCTGATTATTTGTTCAGTGGCTTTTGGTCAGAGCTGTTGTTGTTGTTAACAACAACAAAAAACCTCACCTTTTAGTTCAGCGACAACACCTCTGCTCTCATTCCATAATACTACTGTTTTATTATACTATTACTGTTTAAATAAATGCAGTCTTGGTGAACATAAGGGATTTGAAAAAAAATGTACAACATTACTAACATTTTAAATTAAATTCAAGGCAGTATAAACAAATAATGTTTACCCTCAAATATATTTATTCAGCATGTTAGTTAATGATCAGATGTTAGTTAATGATCATATAAGCATGAGACCGCTCATAATGAGAATCAGGGGTTTGAATGGGCATTGAATACAGCATGCAAAGTCTTTTTTCTAATATTTTTCCTTTTGATTATAGAGTGAAGAGATTCTTATTCCACACTGTCTTTTTAAGGGTTTTTTTTCCAGCTGCATGGTTTGCTCTCACTCATTATACTTGTAAATCCATATGGCACCAGTGATAATGGAATAGCTTTGCACATCACTGATGCATTCAGTCAAGGCTGAGAGGCAAAGGCTGAGTGTGAAATATAAATACTGAATATTGGCGTTTCATGCATTAAAGTGTCTGCGTGTAGGCTTGCTAATACTCTCGCTAACAAAACAACAGCCTCCTACACGTTGCATTGCATCAATGACCACCATTACACCTGGAGAAGAGCAGCTGGCAGGCTCACAAAGAGGACATGAACATTTACACATCAACCAAACATTACAACACCCAAAAGACGCCAGTACAAGAAAAGCAGTAGGCAGCAACATAGATTTTTGAACATTTGATTTTAAAATAGCACTGGATAAAGCAGAAAAACTGAACGATGTATTTTAAAGATAACACTTGTTAAAATAGTTTATTCTATCCCAGCTGAATATACAGAGACAACAACCTTGTAAACAAACTATAGGTGGATTTACCTGAAAGATATTTGAAAATTATGTAAAAGTTGTATAATTATATACACAATCAAATTTTTTTGTAATATAAAAATTATTGCTGTCAAATGATTAATCTAAAATAAGTTTTTGTTTATATATTTGTGTATATTTATTATCTCTATATAAATACACACACATGCATGTATATATTTAAGAAAAATGTGTTGCATTTATATATTCAATATATTTGTATACGACGTCATTTATACGAATATAAATATATTCACGTAAATGCATGTAAATATTTTCATAATATATGCTGTGTGTCAGAATCAGAATGAGCTTTATTGCCAGGTATGTTTACACATACAAGGATTTTGTTTTAGTGACAGCTCTGCAGTGCAACAGAAGGACAGTGACAAGACACAAATAATAAAAATGATATACAGATATTCAAAATAGTGTACAAAGTAGCACAAAAAAACAAATAATATAGACATTCAAGTAAGAACAGGTGTGAAGTGTTTGTACATGTATGATGATATGTGCATGGCATGGACTGCCTGGGGGAAGAAACTGTTCCTGTGTCTGGTCGTTTTGGTGCCGAGTGCTCTGTAGCGTTGACCAGATGGTAACAGATTAAAGAGCGAGTGTGCTGGGTGTGAGGGGTCCAGAGTGATTTTATTAGCCCTTTTGTTCACTCTGGAGAAGTACAGTTCTTGAAGAGAGGGGAGGGATGTTCCAATGATTTGCATGATGGTGAGTGGGGGGAGAGCAGAGGGGATCCTCCTGAAGTCTACTATCATCTCCACTGTTTTGAGCGTGTTGAGCTCCAGGTTAAGACTGCATCAGACAGACAGCTCTTTAAGCTCCTGTCTGTAAGCAGACTCGTCACCGTCCTGGATGAGGCCGATGAGTGTGGTGTCGTCTGCAAACTTCAGGAGCTCGACAGAGGGGTCTTTAGAGGTGCAGTCATTGGTGTACAGGGAGAAGAGCAGTGGGGAGACAACACTGCCCTGAGGGGCTCCAGTGCTGGTCATACGGGTGCTGGATGTGATTTTACCCATTCTCACTAGCCTGTCTGTCTGTCAGAAAGCTGGTAATCCACTCACAGACAGAGCTAGGGACAGAGAGCTGGGTTAATTTGGGCTGGAGGAGTGATGAGATGATGGTGTTAAAGGCAGAGCTGATGGTGTTAAAGGCAGAGCTGAAGTCCACAAACAGGATCCTCACATTAGTCCCTGGCCTGTCCAGATGTTGCAGGATGTAGTGCAGTCCCATATTGACTGCATCTTCCCCAGACCTGTTTGCTCTATAGGCAAACTGCACGGGATCCAGTAAGTGTCCAGTGAAGTCCTTCAGATAATCCAACACCAGTCTTTCAAATGATTTCATGACCACAGACGTTAGAGCTACAGGTCTGTAGTGTCACGCCCAGCTGGAGCTGCCAGCTAAAGACTGTTGATGGCAGCTCCAGCTCTCTATGAACTCTGTGTTTTTGT
>JAUCMS010000052.1:17058203-17073109 GCA_032357445.1 Enteromius radiatus | reverse complement strand
AAAACTAATAAGCATTTTAGTCCAAAAGACTAAGACTAAGACTAAATCTAAGATGGTAGTCAAAAACAACACTGGTTTCATCACACGCAGAGTTATTCACAGGTTCATTCATTTATAAAATATTTGAGTAAAATATAGGTACATATTAGTATTGCTTTGGTTAATATACGTCATAAGTAATATGAGTCATTTGTTCTGTGTTCATGCAATGAGGAGAAATCATTAGGTAATTTTTAATAATGCGTTCAGTGTGTGATAGAGCCTCCCCCTCCCCCGGGTCCTAATGCCCACCCGGGGAGAATTTAAACTGCAGCGATTTGATTAATAGTTTTTTTCAACTATAGTTATTTTCAAAGCTTCAATGTACTTTCAGAAAAACATCATTATTGTTATTTAATTCTAACAAATATGTTCTTTTTAAAAACTAAACAAAATGAAAAATATATTGCTCATAATTTCAGCGTAGGAGAGACTTGGTGGTGTTTTCAGTCAAATGAAAATAAAAGGAAATATCAAAATGATTTGAAAAATATCCAATATCATGCATCCCTACATAATATATACGTGTGTGTATATCTAATATATCTATATATATATATACATAAATACACACAGTACACACAACTTATGTAAACAAAAACATATTAGATATGCGACTAATTGTTTGACAGCACTAATATGTATTTGTGTATTATATACAGAGCTGTTCAAAAGGCTGGAATCTGTAAGATAAAAAAAAAAAAAAGTTTCTTATCAAGGAACATTTACTCATTTATGTGATCGTAAATGCAGATAAGTTTTTAAAATGTTGCCGTTTAAAATGATTTGAATATACTTCAAAATATAACTTAATAATTTATGAAGGAAAGCTGAATTTTCAGCATCATTACTATTTTGAATAAATGCTTAACTTTTTATTCATCAAATAGTCAAAGAAAATCACAAGTTATATAAATTTGGAATCAGCAAATATCTTGCTGATTCCAAATTTTGAAAAGCATTGTGTGTGTGTGTATTTATAAACCATAAAATTATAGTATTTTTATCACCCATCCCTACTAAAAGCTAGATTGTAGACCTGGTGTACATCTGTATGTGGGCAAACTAGCTTGTGAAACCAACATGCTCGTGTCTGTTTTGCCGCAGGGCGTGGATTCCTTCCGACAACATCCAGGAGATCACGGTCAACGTGCAGCAGCTGCAGGTGAAGCGCAGCTCGGGCTGGAAGAAGGCCTGTGATGAGCTGGAGCTCCACCAGCGCTTCCTGAGGGAGGGCCGAACCTGGAAGGGGAAGCTGGAAGACAAGCATGACAGGACGGACAGGCACGAAAAACAGGAAGACAGACAGGAAGAAGCGGAGTCAAGTATCTCCTCCACATCCAATGAGCAGGTGAGCATTTCTTCATTCTGAAATAATGCAGATTGGCTTTGCTATATGTCATGTGATTCTCTAATGTTATTGCAGTCGAAAGGCAACCAAGAGCCCAAAGCTAAAAAGAGCCGCCGATCCCAAGTCTCAGAGCCCAAAGAAGAGGTTTGTGATGCAGTGCACTTATTGAATGAGATGAGATGTGATGTATAGAGTCCAAGTCACCTTTACTAACTCCTGCTGTTATATCAGGAGCCTGAGCCTGAGATGGAAGCCGTCAGCTCAAGCCAAGAGATCCCAACTGCTGTTCCACATCAACCTGAGCGCATGTCCGTCTCCACCCAGACCAAAAAGTCTGGCTCGTCTTCCTCGTCTTCCCCACCACCTCCTCGCATGGTACACCGAGGCACTCAGACGCTCAACGAGGGCAGCTGCCAAAACATGTGCCACGACAAGTACACCAAGATCTTCAGCGACGTTAAAGAAATGATGAAAGCAGAGAACAAGCGGGAAACCGAACGCGTCCTGAAAGAGGCTCTGGACAAGGTGAGGAACGTTCTTTCATTTTGGACTGACATCTGGCTCCCTCTTGTGGCCAGATACAAAGATACCCCTTTTCCTCCAAGAAAGCCACCATTGTTGGTAGAAAAAGGGGGAAATTGCAGCAAACTCAGCAATGTGGTCGTTCTTACAGTTGCGAGCGGAGATGGAGGAAGAGAAGAGGCAGGCGGTGAACAAAGCGGTGTCCAACACGCAGGGTGAGATGGAAAGAAAGTGCAAACAAGTGAAGGAGAAGTGTAAAGAGGAGCTCATGGAGGAGATGAAGAAGATGGTAGCTCAGCATAAACAACTTATTTCCCAGACCAAGAAGAAGCAGTGGGTGAGTGACCTTTCAGAAGATCTTATGTTTAAATCCAAATTGTTAGAACCACCAGACAGTCGAATCGTATTACATTCAGGTCTATTTTAAGATGTAGTAAAAAAAATGTAAATATTAACATTTAATCTCTAATGATAATAGTTTTTTTTAATATATATTTTTAGAAAATGATACAACCATCCCTGGGTATTAACTTAATACATTATTTTAATCCGTTTTTTTATGATCTAGGACAGTTTTGTAAAAATATCTTGTGGAACTGAGCTTTGTTAATAAACATTAATATATGCACCCCTACTAATGAACCGTCGCAGCATGGGAAATGTATTTCATATTTATAAACATTCGAGAATAATTTAGGTGTTGATTTTATTGCTAAATTAACATACATGTTATATAAAGATTAATTAAATGCAGACTGCTTTTGAGCAGCTCTTATGAATTTTAGTGAATTTTAACATTTCAAAGAATTTCTCAATTGTTAAATGAATTAAAAAGTAATGCTATAATCATTCAAAACTTTGTATTTCTGCACATTTACATGGATCAGATTTAGTATTTGTATTAAAAAAAAACTTATAAGCTATTGTTCCACCAGATATAAACAGGCACTAGAATGAAAAATGGCATGCAGGCTTTGAAAGCATTATGATTGCAAATATTACTAAAAATAGGTAAAACTCATTCAAATGAGACTCATGATCTGGTAAAGAGCATCTCCTCCTGGCAGCCGTAGCAGCATTTCAACATAATTTTTTTTCTTAGATTTATTTTCTCCCCAAAGCCATAATTTACCCACTATATTGTTGTATTTACAGTCTATTTATAGCTTGTACGTGTTGCTAGGTGATGAGAAATGGTTCTCCAACATATTACTCACCTGAACTCTCCAAAATTGTCTCCTGGGAAATATTGCAGCTCTGAGGGCAGAATTAGGAAATGAAGAACAATTTTTATTTTTTGTCAATAATGTGTTCTGGGGTTGTATTATAGGTCTATAGATGAATTTAGTTGGTTACCCTGATCAATTACACGTTAATGAGAAAACTAACCACCCGGTTTTATGCTGCTCTGTGTATTGCTCTGAAACAATACCTTGTTTCCATGGTAACCACAATTTTGTCCAATACAATGTGAAATCGTTCATATCGCTGTAATGTTTATATTGCTGTATTCCTCAAACGCGGATGGTTGAGAAAACAAAGGGAGCGGCGACCTTTATATTAAAATGAGTTGATAAAAGCGCGTTATGTTCCGATAAAGAACTGCATCACTCGCACGCGGACAGGAAGCGGTCTGCGTGCGCGTTTTGCCGCCTTTAAAAACGCGCGACTTTCTCTTTCGCTGCTAGTTCAGTCTGACAGTGAAATAAACGCTAAATTATTTCCAAATGTAAGTCTTGGCAAGTATACATGTAAACACAGTGGATTACACCTAAAGTGAATGTAAAGTTTAACGTCAAAAGTCAAAAGGGTTTGTGCCTGTTAATAATTAAATTCGAGTGGTTTTGATTTAATAACTTTTTTTTAAAGATTTAATTATTGTTAGATATATTTAATTCATAATGGAAAAAAAGGGGTTGTTCAATTGCTTTAAAATCTTACATTAGTTAGTCTGGTATTAGTTTCTGATCTACATTTATTGGAATTGTCTCTATTTCTAGCAAAATGCCTATACTGACAAGATACAGGTCATTGCCCGCCCATGGTTCTAAACACAACCTTTCAAAATAAGAGTTTTGTGGCTTTTAGTCCACGTTACCTTTTAAGGTTAATCTATATGCTAATGTGCTCCTAAACATTGACAAAAACTAATTTTTAGCAGATAGTGATGACTCATTATGCACTTCCCAGATTTTTGTCCAACCGGTTGCTCTCTAAAATGAGAAAAGCAGACTATATTTTTATTTATTCATTTTTCAGTAGGAAATGCACTAATAAGAATGATGATCCATTAGTATGTTTTACTGAACAAAGCTCCTGTGTGCAAGTCTTGTAACGTTTCATTGTTCTCTTTATTGTCTTTCAGTGTTATAACTGTGAAGAAGAGGCGATGTACCACTGCTGCTGGAACACGTCGTACTGCTCCATCAAATGCCAGCAGGAGCACTGGCACGCCGATCACAAACGTACCTGCCGTCGGAAGAGATGAGCTGCAGCTGGCCACGCCCCTCCTCTCGACTCCACCCATCCACGAGCCACGCTATTGGATAGATTTTAACGCTCACCACCTGTCCGTGGATTCTTGAATTTTTTTTTAGCCAGCATTTCAAACCCCAGCTCTTAGAACACTTTTAACTGAACATTTTGCTGAGTTGCGGTGAAACGCTAACAGGGCAGCCGGCGCGGGACTTCACGATCCTTGTGGAGATGGTTTTATGTTTTGATTGTAACGGTATCTCATTGCGTATTCCTTTTTTTTTTGTTTTTGTTTTTATCCTTTTATTTGCTGTATGACGGAAATCAGCCTTGCTTGCATACAGACTAGCTGAAATGTGAAGTACTAGTAATCTTTTTAAACACAACTTAATCTGAAGCTATGTAGATATTTGACTTTTTTTATATAAGCAAATCATGTCAACCTCCTGCATTGAGTGAAGTTGGTGCTTTTAAACTCGACGGTTGGTTTTTATCAGTGGTTGTGATGTCATTTCTTTGGGAACAGGGTTTAAAGATGGCAGGTCATGTCTGTCTGAATGATACAATCTTCCATTAATGAATATGCACATTTCATGGTTACACTTTAAAATAGGCCTTTTTAATTTTTAATGAACTAAATTATGTGCTAATTTTGGGGGTCCATTTCTGTAGCTTAAGTGTACTAAATCTTTGCAGAGTGGGATTTTACGTGAGGTTTGTAAGTGTGGGTAAATTCATTACCAATGCTCCCAGACAGAACACAATTTTTCACGATCCCATTATATAGCAAAATTTAATCAGACTTAAGATTGTACAGAGATGAAAATTATACAATCATAAATGATCGCTATAGGGTTTTATCATTAAGAATGACCTTTCGTGGCACTTTCTGATCCAAGAGAAAAGTTAAAAGGATAGTTAACATAATTAAAATTCTGCCCTCATTTACTCACCCTCAAATTGTTAAAACCTGTATGCCTTTCCAAAATGCTGGTTTACATCCACTTGCATTGTATGGAAAAGAGCAGCTTGGACATTCGGCTAAACGTCTGCTTTTGTATTTTCCGCAGATCAGTCAAAGCGTTCTGGATCGACGTGAGGCTGAGTAAATGAAGAAATTAGAATTTTTAGCTGAATTATTATTCCTTTAATTATTGCAATAACAAATTTAAGTACAAGTGGAGGTCAGATCTATCTTTAGAGAGTTTTTTGAGATTTGTCTATGTCGACCAGGAGAGCCAATCAGCTGAAGGATGTAGGGGAACATGAGGTTCTTCTCTGATGTTTTTGCACAGATCCACATCTGCGTGAACTTGTATTCTGTTTCTCTCTGAAGTTCTGGATGTGTCCTAAATCACGTCTGATGCATCCAGGTTTCTGTCCTGCCCTATTGTCCTCCTTTCCTTCTCTCCCTCCCTTCCCAACCCCACTGTTGCACTACATGTAAATAACTGTTTGCCGCTAACCGTGACTGATGACGTTTGCACGTTAGCATATGTACATTTCATGAACACATTAACTATGTATTTGATAAAGTCGATCTGTAAAAAAAAAAAAATATTTGTGATATAACGGTAATATGTTCCATTCCAGTGTGCATGAAACCAGGTTGTGTGTACCTTTAATTTTGGGCTCTGCGTTAATCTACGTTCTTGCGTGTCATCGGTGATGCAGTATGTCTCCTTTTTGGTTTTCTAGGGTAATTTGACACCACTTTGTAATTGCAAGTAACCCTTTTTTAAATTTATTTTTTAATTTATATTTATGCGGACAGAGTAATGACTACTGAGAATTTCCGACACCCAGCGAGAAGTCTGCTATACAAACACCTGTCGTTCATGTGCATACGAATTAAAATGTGGTGTAAACGTTTTCCCCTTTATTGCATTACATTATGTAACAGTACTATGTATAAATAAAACGTATCAACCGGTGGTAGTTTTGTTACTTTTTTGCGAATTTAAAAAGACAAATGTACCAATCAAAGCACTTTATTGCACCATATTTTGTGAACGTAGGCCAAAGCAGGCTTCTATAAAAGTGTAATTTAATACTTTTAATCATGTGTACAAAACAGAATTTCAAACACACCTGCACCATACAAAATAAATTTTGTTTTTTGTCTTTTTTTCTCTAACCAACAATATTTACATACACCATGCAGACTCTCTCACGTAAGTCCAGATTTCTAACAAAAAAAAGGGAAATAACTTCACAGGTTGAAAGTTATGTGCACATTTTTTTTCTTTTCTTTTCAGAACGGGGAAACATTTCCGCTTGTATGGGAATGGCAACACTAAAGCTTCCGAACAGGTTAAGACTTCTTTCCTTCATTTTTTAAAAACAAACAGACAACAACAAAAAAAAGGGAACATTGCATCGTCACTCTCTGAATAAGTGTAAACTCAGCTCCCATACACAGTATTGACGTCCATGACACCGATTCCAAATAAAACAGAAGGTTGCGATAAATAAACCAAGACCTCAATGAGGCCAGAGGGTGCTGATATCTGACTGCAGTACATCTCCATGATTTTGACACCTGCCGTAGTATCAATCGCCGAGGCAGGATGTGGAAAAGAAAAGAATAAAATCCCGAACGCTCTTTGTCATGGCGATTTAACGGATTGCCAGCGCCATGAAAAGGAGTTCAGAAAACGCGTCCCTTCTAGTGCAGCTGGTACAATGAAGAATGATGGCACGCTTCTTTTTCTCTCTTCACTATTGTTTGCATTATTATAGCCAGTCGGTCATGTTTCATGCTTTGCCCATATTGCATGTGCCAACAATATGCCGGCGTTTATTTAGCATGTATTTCCCACATAAGCCGATTACAAACAAGAGCTTAATCCAATCCACGTGAGCTGATCGGGGTTGAAAGTAAAGTGTGAGGCATTAAAGTAAATGTTGCGTTATGAAAACACCAAAATTCTATGTTATTACGTTGAATTAGAATTCGAACGCTCACGAACTCTTCGCGGTATCTCTTATGTTTGAGCGGTAAACAAAAACGCACTTGTGTGTCAATAAATAATGATGCAATCACACAGAAAAACGATACAAAACAAGTTAAAAATTCAATTCAAGCAAATAAAAACAAAGTAACAAATTGCGGTGCAGATTTGAGTCATAAAAGCAAATGTAAACAAAAATTCCAGGCACATTTTTAGGGTTCGTTTTCTTTCGGAAAGGGCGCAGCGATTTCGTTTCAATTAGAAAAAGCGAAGCATTTGTTCCGTATGTTTGACATCGTCTTGAAAGTCCTAGGAGTTCGTGTTTTTAACCGTTCGCTCGGTTACTTGATTCTCTCTACAACAGACACCATGCAAGTGGGAAGTACTGCATTAGAAATGTTTCATTGGTGATTCGTAGATCTTATTTTATATATAGATTTCTTTTTTTATATATATTTGTATGTATATTTATATTTTTACATAGACTTGATGTGATACTACTCACTCAAGATGATACAATGTTTTATATCAGCAATATTATTTAATGAGGAAAACATTTCCAAATGTCTTCGCTCACCGATTCTAAAAAGAGCAAAATAAATAAGAACTATTATCTGTACATAATTACACAATATCAACCGACTTTGTGTTCACCTTCAGCTTTGTACAATGATATTAAACATGGAGGAATCAAAAGAGCAGGGGACGTTTTTTCTTCGTTTTTGCTTCCTGCTGTTCGAGAACATTTACAAAGGTTGAAAAACTAAACCGGCAAGTTGCTGAAGGATGTACGTACAAATGTAACAAGTTGTCGTTGTACCTATTTTTTTTTTTTTAAATGAACGGACAGAAATGGCGTCCAGAGTGTCTGATATCACGTCTATTTTCAACAAGCTAGCCCAAATCATTCGGGAAACCTAAAACGCACATTTCGCCACAGTATGCAGATATTTAAAAATACCCTTCGCTCATGTAGGGCGGAATTAAAATGAATGATGTCGCAACACCTCACGTGAAAAAAAAGCGACGCACGCGCGCACAAGCAGAAGCAGAGGCGATTTTTCTTCCCTTCAGGAGACCGAATCCTTCTGCCAATCCGTTTTCTCGTTTGGCTTCCTTAAAGTTTCTCCCAGTAAGTGTCCATTCGCGGAAGATCGCCCAACCGGTCATGTGCAGTCGGCAAAACACACGCACGCAAACATCCACGCGCGCACTCATGCTACATGTTATACGCCACATAAATGGGGTCCAGCTGATCGGCTAGAAAGCCGTCTCGCAGGTGCATCCTCTGTTTCTCTCCGCGAGAGTTGATGGGAATGACGCCGATGTCCACCACCACCACCACGCCTACGATCAGGTAGTGCTCCTCCAGGACCGCGTTGGTCACCAAAGGAACCAGGTCCAAAGCTTCCTGTTCGGAACCTTCCAGCTCCACGACCACCACCAGCAGGTTGGTCCAGGGAAACACCGCACTGAAACAAACAGATCAGTTCATTTAAAACATGTCCATCCGTTCACAGCGACAGTTATTAGTAGCCACACAGTGACAGGAAGGCATTTATCTTCCATAACAACTTATCATTTGAGATGACAAAATATCTTAAACTAATAAAAACATAAGTGATGTTTAAAATTAAAAGTATTAATTTTTGAGTATTTAATTTTATTTATTGAGACATAATAGCATAGATTGTACATGTTTTAATATCAAAAAGTACATCAATTAATTCCACTTCATTTCTACAAACTAATTTAATTGTAGTTTTAAGGGGTTTATTTTTAATTTATTTATACAAAAAAATATAAACAGTACATACTAATCAGAATTAATTTGAATTGAGTTTTTTTAGACATTTAGACAAAATAGTATAATTAGTATACAATTTAATATCAATAAATTAATTAACTATTTTATTTTAAATACATTTTGTAGAGAAAATATTACAGATAATATACATATTAATATTTTTACAAATATTTTCAAAGTAATCAGTTTGATTATATTAGTATGATATGATTATTATAATCATAAACAAACAGTATGGATAATATATATTATACCATCAAAATAAATAATATAACAATTTTCAAATAAATAATCATTTTGACATTTTTATGTTTCATTTATTTAAATAAAATGATTTTGTATATCAAAATACATTTCACTGAGTTTAGTTTTAAGTGTTGTATTTTTCATTTATTCATAACAATATAAACTCTATGCATTTTAATCTCTACATAAATAAATGAACAAATATTAATAACAATAAACCCCTAAAAAAAAATCAAATAAAAATTGTATTAGATGGGAAGTGAGAAGGTTGTACCATTCCATGATGCTCTTGTGGGTGCGTATCACAGAGGTCTCTATGTCGATGGGGTGGTACCTCATTCCTCTCAGCTCCATGGCTTCATCCAGAGCACCCACTACATACAGAGCATCATGCCGCTCTGGAAACACAGAGGATGTTAGTAACGTCCTTAGAGCCTATTAAAAACAAAATAAACATTACTAAAGATGCATAATCACCTCCACTTGCATCCGTGAGTTCAGTTCTGCGGAGGAAGCCCAGGTAGCCGGTACGTGCCCATACGGTCTGTGTATCTCCGAAGCTCAAGCGTGAGTTGAAGTGATCAGATTGCAGGGCCTCATCGCCATACACCGTGAAGTACCCGCTGCCATTATGAGCGCAGTGAACCCAGATCTAGCCACACAAAGCAGACAAAGAATACATGAATTCATTAAGAGCCACAGTGATTTTTATTCTTCAATACGAACTCACCTCCCCTAGATGAGAGTCTCCCAGTGGGCCCTTGGTTTCAGGATTGGCGATTATGATTCGAACTCCAGGTAAAATCTGGTAGAGGATGAAATTGAGATTCAGTAATGTAATCATTTCGAAACACAGCCAGATGGAGTCAAACTGAAACTTGTAAAGCGCCCTGCGGGTACCTTTCCAGACTCCATGAGCGGGAGACTGTGTGGGGAGCCTCGCTCGACAAGACGCACTCTGAGGAAAAACAAGCAGACTGTTGCTTTCCTGACAAATTATCAGCTCATAAACATGTGGACACGACTAATGACATTTTCAAAAACAAATTCCAACTCTCCTGAGAAAGAAAATTAGATTTCAGAGTGAGCAACACTAAAATAACACTAGAGAACAATGCATATACAGTACCATAAATTGTGCAGATATACAGCAATAACAACAATTTTCTTTTTTGTTTTTAAACTTCCGTCTTTTGAAAAACTAGTAATAATGTATTATTTTGAGATTTTATTAAATATTTCTTACAATACAATGTTTGAAAGATTTTATAAGGTAAGCCTTCTAATCTATTTAATTTTAAAAATAACTATTTAATTAGCAAATTAAAAATATTATATAAAACTAGCGCATTTACTCAATTTCATATTACAATAGCAAGTCAGAAATCACGACAAACACTTGAAAAGTAAAAAAGTTAACACAATTAACATTAATTAAGGGTAAGATTTAAAAATATGAATGTATTTCATAATTATGTTTTCAAAAATTCAGTAAATCAAATATTTTACAATGAAAGTTACAGTACTTCCTGTAATTGGATTATTTAGTTTATTTGCTCAATGCATACAAACCAAACAACAACAACAAAGATAAAAAAGTACACCTAATTTTACCAGACATTATTCACTATACTCTTCAAATATCACCAGCAACACGGTTCAGTGAAAATGTTGTATTGTTGACCAGTTTTCCAATCACAGCTCACTGGACTCCATAATCATCATATTGCATAGTTCTCCACTTTGATTTCTCAGTGAAGTCTTTCGTTAAATCTCTCACCTGTCGTGTCGGAGAGCTCTCATGTCCACGTACACAGTAGTCGGGTCTGGTCCTGATGTCCCCTGAAACGCACATCATGAAGCCATTAATCAGGAGATACACACTAATACAGTTCATACTGCACTGAGAACTAGCTACGAGTCATTTCTCTAGGGGAGGGGAAGAACTGGTCAATTTCCTCGGAGTCAACCTACTTCAGCTGTTAACTAGTTAGTAGCAGAGCCTAGAGATCACAAACTGAAAATGGTGAAAAGGAGTGGAAGGGGGTGTAAGGCAAGACAAGCAGCAAACCGAGACAGAACAACCTAAAATTTAAACCATCACCCTGAAAGGCACATGGTTATAAATGATGCCTTGAACGGAGGCGTTTTGCAGAGCAGAGCGAAAAATAGGACTCGTTTATGAAGCCGGGATGACAAATGTGTGGGTGTCTGTGAAGCAGAGAAAAAGACGGCCGCAGATGAAAGCTGACAGACCTTTCAAAGATCTGAATGTTTTCTTGTGGTGAAAGCGCCCCAGTATCGCAGATCTTTCGCCACTGGGTGGACGGTAGAGCGTTTACCGGCTGCTTTAGAAACTTAGTTCTGCCTTCAGGCTCTTTGAGACACCCATCAGGCGTTAAGCGTTATATGCTGCTTTGACCTACACATGAAAAGTGCAGCAGATTGTATCATGGACGGCCAAATTTGGGGATTTCTGCCTTCATGTTACAGACTAGACAGTTTTTCTTTTGAACCACTAGATGGCACAGCACAAACATCATTGGGTTACTATGCACCTGGAAAATTGGGCTAGCAGTGAGCATACTTAATATTATTTAAAATGTTAAAATGGGAATTATTGAAAATGTTGCAAATGAGAATTATATCGTCAGCAAATATATCTGCTTCATATATTTTAGTTTTGTAAATCAACAGTTTTTTAAAATTTAAGAATATGTAAAAGTGTCCCATTGCTGGGGCTAAAAGCACAATAATAGACATGAAAATAAATATTTGACTTCTTCATTTGCTGACGTGGCCAGATTTAAATGTTCGATATAATTTATTAAGTTGGAAATAATCACCAAATTTATAATGAAACATCATATTAAAAAAAGTATTTATTTTGTAAATTGAATTTTGCTTCTTTTTTTTAAATGACCTAATTTTACTTTATTTTATTAAAAAATAAACAGAATATAGTAAAATATTTGTTGAAGTGGTTGTATTGAATTAAGTATTTATATCAATACTGAGGGCCTTTTGTGCCAACTGTGTTTTAAAAGCACATAAAAAACAAATTAGTATTGATTACATCATATCTAATTTTAAAACTGGTTCATCCCTAAAGCAAACAAAACTATCTACTGCATATCTTTTTCAGTCATAACCTGCTTTTCAGAATGTCATTAAATTGCTTTGACGATAAATCATACAGCTTGATGTACAGGATCAGTCTCTTATCCACTCGGATTTTCCTTGTCAGGTGAACTGTCCAGTAATCATTGTTGACATTTTGCAAGGTCAGCAGCAGTAAACAAGACCAACTGTCTGAGCATGTTACAGCATTTGAACTGCACATCGCAGTCTTTGAGTTTGCTGCCTTTGAGGACCGTCGACGCGAGTCATGTGAAATGGCCTTTAGCAACAATACAATTGAGAAATGAACAGACAGAATACAAACAACTGCTGCCTCTGAGTACAAGCTACAAACGAACACTCATCATTTTGATCAAATGAACGCAATTATTTTTCACGACTGATCATTACTGCACTTGCAATGACTGTTCATTATGAAGCACTCAGACGCCCCAACTCCATCAGAATGAAAAAATGTCTAGAATAGAGCTGAGTGCTGCAGTGATGATGGATTTTGGTAGGCCAACACAGACGTTAGTATCACCCTGGCTCCCTTGACAAAACCCCAAAAGGATTGATTTTGGATTATTGCAGAAAATAAGATCAGCAGCCAAAAAAACGTTTGATTCTTACATGTTTTGTTCATCATGATAACCTTCACAAATTAAAACGACTTCTGAATGTTTAAGCCTAAATACATTCACTAGATGTAAAAAGCTGAATTAAGGCTATCTACCCTTATCTTCAAAATGGAAGAAACCCCATGGGTGAGACTTCTGGTTCATTAGACCCTGTAGGTAACGAGGAGAATAACAACATCCAGTAAATGGCTAAACTGTTTGCATGATGTGATGCTGAAGCTGGTGTTCTGTCATAGAACGTCTATTTCTTTTAATTCAACATCTGTATATTCTGGTTCAAATAACTGCAAGTAACACTCTCTGTCGAAATCTTCGGACATGTTTGCGAATACTTATGTACAGCAGTGTCTTCCTCTGCTTGTAAACCAGGCGCAGCTCATCAGAGTTCTATGTTAGAATGAATGTGCTGTAATGCTATACATTACACGCATGTGTCACAATATTCTTGCAAACGTGCATCGAAGACTGACACAGAAGAGTTGTTGAATAAAATCTTCATTTTTTGTTTGCTCACAAAATTAGGGTTGAACATGGTAGTTGCATTGCTGTCTATGCAGGGTCAGAAAACTGTAAGATTTGATCAAAAATATATTTATTATTAAATTTGATTTGATTTGATGAATCATGATGAATGAATGTATTACAGGTTTGGTGAACTATCTCTTTAATGTCCCGGACAATCTTCACCTTTTTCAAGACAAAACAAAAGTTAAAACGTTTTATGTCACAATAAAATGTGAAAATATGTTAGGCTTGTGTAAACCTCAAACCTAATTTCTATTCACTGACTTTGGGACGATGACACCTGAAGTGATAAAAATGCTCATTTCCTCCAGTCCAGCACTCACACAAACAGAAACAGGCCAGCAGAGGTCTCCCTGTGTCTGAAGCACAACAATCGTCTCTGTCGACAAGACACGGTCCTTAGAGACGCATTTCAGATCACTGACTCACACAGTGCTGGAGTCTGTGATATTTCATGTGTAGGCACTCGTGTTCTGAACAAAGCCCCTTATGTTTGTGACATCACGGCAAAACAATGTGGCGGACGAGGGAGGGGAAGCACGATTCCACCTAATGGCTGTGATTATAGAGCTCTACGCTACAGGAACACTACTAATGACTGCAGCTGCACAGTAACACGCAACTCTTAACCCCGGTCATAAGTCCAGGTGAGCGGCAATCTAACACGGGGTGGGTTGGATCTCACTGCTTTGAGATAAGATCAAACCGAGGGCATCTTTCCTGTTCAAAAGTGAGTCCAGGAAAGCAGCACATTAGGTCAGCCATTAGTCTGATAAATTAGTCACACTGATTGGGATGGATCCAGCCCATCACTTCCACTACATTAGCAAAAGCCACACACTGCAAAGATCAAGAGCCCAGCAGATGAGGAGTAAAAAAAAAGGCTAAAGTCGGACCCCATTCCACACCCAGTGCCAGATCGAGCGGGGAGTGTTTGGACTTCCCTACCTGATCCGCAAGCTTCCCGAGCCTGTGGGGCTACAACAGCCAGTGAGCAGATGAGAGACGGGGAGAGAGTGAGGAAAGAGGAATACGGGGTGAAGATTTATGGATGTAAAAAAAAAATAAATAAAAAGAATCAATATGAAACACAAAAGGAGGAAATGAGAGCCATGTGGGACAAAGAACAAAAAACATGCAGTGTGTCAAAATAATAAGAAATCAAGATATTTTTGTTTGAAATTATTGTCAAAACCAGCAAATTGTGACACTCCTAATATATATAT
>JAUCMS010000052.1:17026819-17040530 GCA_032357445.1 Enteromius radiatus | reverse complement strand
AATACTTAGGACCATGTGATATTTCAGTTTTTCTTTTTTAATAAATCTGCAAAAATGTCAACAATTCTGTGTTTTTCGGCGTTTTTTTAAATATATATATATATATATATATGTTTGTTTATTTATTTAATATATATATATATGTATATATCATCTTTTGGATTACAATATGAATTTTTGTTAAAGTTACTCAAATGTTCTTGGACTAGAAAATCATCCTTGCAATATAAATGTTCAGCTACAAAACACATCAATATCTTCATCTTAAAAGACCATAAAACATATTTCCCTTCATACGACCCCTTAAAAGAGTTTAGCTTCCTGAATTTTCCATCAGAAACACATTTACTATATCTTACTGGCATTTCCATTGGCATTTGGATGAAATAGGCAGCAGTAGAGCGTTTTGTCCTTTAGTGTGTCCATTTGTGTATTATGTATCTGCATACGTAAGGAAATGGCTTCTGGGCATCATTTATCCTGACTCATCTCTTCTGTGAGTTATAATCCCAGAGGCCAAATATGAGCATATACACATTTATATTAGACACTTATGAATGATGCTTTTAGCTTGTTCGCCAGGTTGCTGGGTGTGTAAATAGCTGCTTAACCCTCAGCTTTTTTTACTGTTAGAACATTTTAAGAAACACACAGGTGTGAGAAGAACTGGAAAGAGAAGAGTTCAAACCCTAGCTGAACTCACATGGGTTGGATCCATCGGCCACCACCAGCATGCGGAGGGAGCTCAGGTTGACGTCTCTCTGATCTCTGTGAGCGACCAGAGCCCAGTGCATATCCCTGGACTTGACACAAGCTACTTTAGCTGCACACAAACACACAAAACTAGAAATATCACAAGAATGGCCATATTGGACACATCCAAAATCATATCAAATTACACTGTCCCTTACATATGTTTAATTCATGAAACACGAGCAGAATGGATTTCTGAGTAAATATTTCATAAAGCTATCATGATGTAAGCTCCCTGCGAGGATTTACAAATGATTTATGCAGAAATTTGCCCTGTTTATAGTTCATGAAAAATTACCAGTAAGATTAAGACTCAATGTCTGTTTACATCATGTTCAAATTTTAGGCACAAAAAAGACATTTTGAAACATGCATATACATGTATTTCATAAAGACAGTTGAAAATACGGTACAATATTAGTTGTTGTTAATATTCTATTGTTTATATTGTAATATATTTCATTATTTCTTTTTCTGTTAAAACTTTGTTATAAATATTACATTTTTTTTGTTGATTTTCTTAATGATGACACAAAAAAACATAACTATTATTTAAATAAATATGATTTTGTTTTGAATCATTTAGTCAAATACCGGGTGCATAAATTGCATAAAAATACTAAATTTTCTGTCTTTGGTCATACTAATTGGACTAGTTTACATGCAAAAAGTATATATTATATATTTTATGCCATTGTTTAATCATATGTGACTTAGTGTAAATAGTTTTTCATTGCAATTGGATGTAGTGTAAACACTGACTGACAGACCTTTGTATTGACACACTTTTTGGATCCAGGACAGAGGGTTGACCTTCATCAGGGAGTATGGGATGCTAATTACATGCATCATGTTCATGACACTCTGAGGAAACAGGAAGTGAGATATAAACACCCTACATGTGGAACATATTATCTTATTTTTACAATTGTAGTTTTTTCAAAAGCATGACTTACAGTTAGGATGCCGTGCCACAAACCCACATCTTTTTTAAAGTCCAATACATTCACTATGATTTCAGCTGAAAGACAAAGAGAGAAGACAGTTTTACTGCACGATTGTCTGAAAAGGGAGATTTAAGCACAATGGCCTGACCAAGAGCTATAATGCGGTGCAAGTGTGTGTTGGACTCACCCTCTGTGTATCCACAAGACTGTGTTAGGGCCTGGCAGTGTGTAAGAAGTGCGATCCGTGTCACCGTCACACCCAAAACACTCCCATCTTTACAGGTCTTATACTGGAAATCAATAAACACAAGTGTTTCATAAATGTCAATTATTAACACATCAGTCCCTTGGTTTGGATAACGGTTAGCACACTACTTTAAGGAAGCATGTCAAAGTTACTGGCCACGTCCAGGGCATATTTAAACCTAAAATAAGAATATAAAAATAAGATATAATATCTTGCAATTGTTTTATAAGGCAATTTTGTTTTACATTATTAAATAGTTTGACATTTTATAAATATACAGTATATATAAAAAAGCTGCCATCTCATTAATGGCATCCAAAATAAAAGTATTTGTTTACATATTATATGTGTACTCTGTACATTTATCATATATATATATATATATATATATATACACACACACACACAAGCACATACAGTACATATTTTGAAAGTATTTACATGCGCACACATTTATATTCGTATGTCTTTTATTATATACAAATACTTATTTTAATGTACTTTAATGTAATGTATTTTTCAAAACCCATAATTACAGTAAAAAAATATGAGCTTTACATAAATGAGATTTAAGAGATAAATTATTTCATGATAAAAATTTTAGTCATGATATATTTTCGTTTGAAAATGTTCTTCATATTGTACTGAAAAGGAGTACAGTAGAAAGGAAAGAAAACATTGGCCCAACACTGGACATCTGACACCCAGCCACTTTGCAAAGACTCTCAGATTTCTGGGATCTGGTAAAGAACTCTGAGACAGCTCACTCAAACCTGACTCAATAACACGAGACCAGCCCCACTCCATCAACCAGCATCTCCTACAAGAGTCCCGATTCACAATTAAACAAACATTAATCATTTATCATCCATTATCCAGTGACTCTCTAATGGAAGCAGCTGTGCCTGGCATGCTGATAGCAAATATTGATTTCTGGGGCTCGAGACATAGAATATCTACCAATCAGATATCACAAAACAATTAAAGTGGCTGGTGGGGTGCAGCACATGGAAAACAAACCCAGACTGATGGTTTCCATTTCAGGAGAACCTTTGTATGTACGGCCAGTAAAATGATTTGAATACGCTAATATTTCCATAACGGTCGTAATCCCAGGGTTAGCTCACCTCTATGTAGGCGGTGTCGTTATTTGCATCTTTGATGTGAGGGAACCAATCACGTGGCGGCTTGGACAGGTGTTTGGATTCTGTGACGAACCATAGCAGCTTTGGCCATCCTGATGAGTGGGTGGGACCAAACAGAGAGAAAACATGAATATTCATACCATCCTATTATTATTCATGCAGCTTGATGATTCAACCATGACTATCATTATGATTATTAGTGGTGATTATCGTTGAAAAGAATGATAGTGAGTGATTATGGTGACTGGCTAAATAGCTATGTGCGTTGAGATGAGAGTAAGTCCGTCTTTTATCTGTCTCAGTCTAAATGATTATCCTCTCGGGACTTCTTAAATCATTACAACAATATCAGACTCATTACCTCTACGTTTTCTATTTATACCCCCTCTCTAGTCTTACTGCAGCCCAGACAGGGCAAAAAAATGCTGACTGGCTTAGGGTGTACTCACACTAGGCAGTGTGAACCGTGCCCGAGTGCGTTTGACCACCAAAGCGCGGTTCGTTTGACTAGTGTGAGTGCTCCGAAACGTGCCCAGGCGCGGTACGTTTAGCTGGCCCTGGCCCGCTTGGAAGAGGTGTGCCAGAGCACGGTTCAGTTGGACTCGGGCGCGATTCGCATGTAGTGTGAGCGCAACCGTGCTGGAGCACGGAACAGGGCGCGCGACGTCACGTTTTTGCGACACTCCAAAACAGACATAGCGGGGAAAGGGTCACTTTGGTCTACGGCAGAGGTGCAATGTTTGTTTAAGAATAAGCTGTAACATGGCTGTGGACTACCCGGGACCAAATGACTCAAAATTACTATCCACAAAGTAAACCGATCGCGTTCAGCGAGAGCGCCGCTCTTCCTGTTTATCCTGAACCGCCTCACGATAATGACGTACGCGCGCTCCGGCACGCTTGCAGAAATCATATGTGAGTGCAGGCCAGCGGGGGAGTGGGGAGGGGGGACAATCGTACTCTGGCCCGGTTCACGGCAACCATGCCTAGTGTGAATACCCTTAGATAACATCACACATGATACGGCCCATCATGCTCTTGATTTTCGTTCTCCGCCTCACACAGACTCTCACTATTCTAGTGTATTTTAAAAAGCAATTTATTCCCGTGATGAATTTGAAGAAACAGTTATAATAATTGCTGTTTTAGTGCACAAAAAATATTGTCGTAGCTTCGAAAATGTAAGGTTGAACCACTGATGTCACATAGACTATTTTTAATGAGTAGACAAGATTTTATTCTAAAAATAACAAGTCTGCCTACGTGACACTAGACATTGCTTTACATAAAGTTGTGTATGAACGGACTGACCTTTGAACTGTGGTATTTCGCCAGTGGGTCCTTTCGGAAGGCCTTTGTGGCAGGCATCACTGGTCAGAGCTACAGTAACGCCACAACTGCCCAGGAGAAAGCCGATCTGTTGACTTCCAGCATCCTAATACACACACAAACACACAGAAATAGGCTAAGACCAGCTAACATCCATCATCAGTACAGCAGCAAAATACACTGCAGGGGAGGTGACGGCCTACTTATTACAGACAGCACACTGAGGAATGATGTTTACCCGTAATACTGCGGTGTGCTTGAATATCTCTTTCATGTTTGATGGTTTGATGGAGT
The DNA here is from genome assembly GCA_032357445.1 of Enteromius radiatus. Lineage (NCBI taxonomy): Eukaryota > Metazoa > Chordata > Actinopteri > Cypriniformes > Cyprinidae > Enteromius > Enteromius radiatus. Next base: position 17,035,815 of record JAUCMS010000052.1, on the reverse strand, counting down.
TTTAAAATCACCTCCACCTGACAAATGTCCATGTCACCTTTTCTACATAGTAAAATAACAAAAAATACCTTGCAACAAAATGCTCTGTAGTTTTTGGACATGACCTTGCAAAATGTGCTATGGTGATACCATGGTACAGGTTTGTTATCAGACACAAACACTATGGGAGTTTGAAATGAATGCTCTTTAAAGTTTAAAACCTTTAGTAAAACACAACAGTTCTCTTAAAAAAAAAAAGTTTCAATATATTTTTTTTTACGTAATACTACCATTGCTTTTTGGACATTTGGAATATGATTTGAGGATTATAGTTTCAGTACCATGGTACTACTAAGGCTGCTACTATGGCAATATTTTAAGTATTTTGAAGTATCATGTAAATACAATCCAATACTATGGTATATACATCAAAGTACCATCATATAATCATGTTTTTTGCACTGAAATGCATGTATGTACATGGTACTCCATAATACATGTTTAAAAAACATTGAAAAATGATGTTACTCTACAGTAGTTTTTATCAGTGTACCCTAACAAAAAAGTTCAGAATTACCACAGTAATACCAAGCATGTGTGTTATCATAATACTACATTAACATGATGCTAAATTGTTTTTAAGAGTACAATTTAAGAGGAACAGCCTTATAAAAGTAATTAATTACCTGGGAAAGTAACTATTGCATTACTAAAAAATTAATAAAATGGCAAACTTGGATGCTCCCAATAATAAATGTTAAATTAATGAAACTAACTGGTGGTGGTGCTTGTTTATCATTTATTTGTTTCTATAAAAAACAGGCCAAAAAATTGTCAATCGCAAAAAAAATAAGATAATAAAACTACTACGAATTCTACAACTAATAACAATATAAAACGCACTAAGTATTAATGAGCTGCTATTAATGAATGCTATTAATATAAAAATAAATTATAGTAATGCCACATTTTATTGTCAGTAATGGTAACGACGTTGTAACGGGGGAAACAGTAATTTGTTTGATTACTCGTTACTGAAAAAAATAACGCAGTTAGTAACGCCGTTTATGTATAACGCCGCTATTCGCAACACTGGTATTATGCACCACAAAAACCATATCATTTAGAATTTAAAACAAAATATCATGATATTACCAAGTTTTTGGAAATACAATTTCAAAAGTATAATTTCAGTTCCACAGTAAACTTCAGTTCCATGGAACACATCCAAAAAACATGACATGGCAAAGTTGTGTTCAAATTCCAGGAAATGCTTCAAATTGCATATTTTGAATGCACTGTAAGTGGCTTTATATAAAAGTGGCTGCTAAATACATAAGCAAACATGTGAATCTACATCAAAGTACCATTATATTATCATTGGACACAATCACATAACCACGGTTCTTACACAGTGCACTTCTGTGGGACTAACGCTGTGCTATAAGTCAAAAATGCAGAAAAACACACAGCTGCTTTAGCACTGGACAGAAGTTTATTGGTTTCCGAAGTGCAATGCATGCAGAGGAAGCCAGAGAGTGTTCTGCCAGTTTCCAGGTCCTTTCCTGGAATTTTTGGATGGACGAGGGTTCAGACTGACTCTTGCCAGAGCTGCTCTCCTCCTTCACTTCAACCACTAAAATTCGACATGCGTATCTGAGGCAATAACTCAGCCTCAAGGGGTCCGCTCTGATACATTCACCCTGACATTCCAAAATGATAACGGATCTCAAAAATAGACAGCAGAACGGAAAGCTAGACACTGCATTATTTACAAGGCCAAGTCAGAAGGCCTTTGTAACACTTACCATTAAACATGAATAATAAATATATATTAATGAATATTTTGCGCCATACTGACTGTCAGGTTGGCACTCGACAGTGTGAGCCCAGGCTGGGAAGAAGGATTGTGGGTAGGCGCTATAACTTGTTATGCTGTCACAAATAGAGACTTGAAGGCTTGAAAACGTGACAGTCATTCATGGTGGTATATTTAGAGTCTCACCTTTCGGGTAAGTGGCACTTCGATGGGTACGGGCACCACCTCTGCCAGCAGGCAGCCGTAAAAGGCGACCATAAAGGCGGCTGGATCGTTGTTGGGGAACACAAGAGCCACCTGCTCGTGAAATGATAAGAGAGGAAAGGTGTCAGACTTCAAACACCAGCGTATGCTAATCTGACAGGGACACGCTTTAAAACCGAGGCATGCGGCAGGAAACGCCACTCTGTCATTAAAGGAATGTTCTGGGTTCAAAACAAGCCATGCTCTATGTTCAGCATTTGCAGCATACTGGCGATTACCACAGAAAATCATTTTGACTCGTCCTTCAGAATGTAAACAGACAAAATTGCATATAATGCATGGAAGGGAAAACCGTTATCAAGGTTTAAATGCAGAAACGTGCAGCTCATTGCTTCATTTTGTTGACACAAACACTTAAATTCATTCATTTTTAGGTTTTTAAAGTGATATTACACCCACAAATGTAAACTCTGTCATTATTTACTCATGTCATTCCAAACCTGAGAACATTTCATAATTTCATAACATTTCATAATCTTAACACCGCCTAATCAGTTTTAAAATTCAACTAGTTAATTTAGAAAAATGTGCTTTTTAACTCCTTCCATTCAGAGTGCATTACTTTATATCATATTATTCTCAGTGGTTATCGACAGCATGAAGAGTTTAACTGGTATTGAATGTTCCTCTAATGAGGTGCTTTACTGATAAGAGGTCCTGTCCCACTCACCCGGTCTCCTGGTCGGACCATAGGTTCCTGCTTGGTGCCAAGTTTGTGGAGGATGTTGTACGCTACTTTGATGCTCCGAGACCAAAGCTTGCCTGTTCAAAAGGAAGTATATGCTAAATAACTCTACTTAAGGGGTCAGTTCAGCAAAAATACACTGCAGATATCAAATCTCATTTGAGTCTCGGTGTAGAAATTTGGGGGGCAGGAAGATTTTTTTCTCTTTTGCTTATCAGAAATTTAAGCAAATTAAGCTTTTCTCTACCTAACTTCACTTTTAAAATAAAATAATTATTTTGTGAAGTGTTTGATAAATAAAAATTATATTAAATAAAATTATATAAAAAAAAAAAAAAAAAATAGACTAAGACATATATTATGCATGACGGCAATGTCCAAATAGCTTTCATATAAAAACAAAAAAAATAATTTTTTTGTGAAATATATACTTGTAAAATATTTTATGATAAAAAAAAAATAATAATATATATATATATATATATATATATTCATCTGTGTACAAACAAAATAACTACTGTACATACAATATATAAAAATAAATTAACAAAAAATAGAAACATTTTTGCTAAAAAATAAAAGTATTCATTACTAAAAAAATATATAACTGACCACAAACATTTTGAATGTTTTGTATGTGGATGTGCAAATGAGATTTGAGACAAAGAGGAATATTTGCAGCGAATAATTAATTCAGCTCCCTTTTGTTGCGCACACAAAGCTATCATATGACTTTAGAAGAATGTAATATAGGCATGAGTCCTATGGAGCCCTTATATGGTGCATAAAGAAAACTCTAAGATACTCTACATTTAGAAAACTGTAAAAAAAGAAAAAAGTGAACAAATCCCACAGACTGAAAGGCAAGAGAAGGACAAACATGGATTGAGACCAAATGACCAAATTACTCGAAGTTTAATCATCCAGGCAAGTCACACGCAGGGTGTTTCAGCAGTTTATCTCCTCTGTCCTGCTGAATTTTTGACCTGCCGTTATCAGGATTTAACTCATGGCTATGAAACCCCACTGAAAGCAAAACGGTGCAGAGATTGTGATCTCGCTCTGCTCCTGCGTTATGTGGAAAGTTAATTACTCTTTTGATTTGGGTGAAGTTTATAACGAGCTGAGAAGGAGGGTGATAGTCCCTGGTGGGTTCTGGGGAGGGGTATAAACGCCTCATAAACAGCCATTGCCATTTATTTTCTGGCTCACACTGCAAACCGAGGCAATGGAGGTTGTCTGTTGGTCAGAGCTTTAAGCGTCTCGAGTCGACAGTGTGTGTGTGTGTGTGTGTGTGTGAGAGAGAGATATGAAGAAATCATTAAGCTCAGGTGGCTTGATGATCATTTTCAATTTTTAGAAAAAAAGAAAAGAAAAGAGGGAATACCAATCTATTACAGACACACACACACTGCAATCCTTTCCTCACACTCTCACCCGTGATGTGCTGCTGGCAGGATCCTCATTGAGTAAAATCAGCTGAGAGTCTCTCACACACACATACACTAAACAAAACAAGCCCTATAATGATCTCCCTCTCATGACTGAGCATAAATAAACAAAGAGACAAGGTTATTTTTCTGTTAGCATAAGAACACAAGTATTTCAGTATATTAGGCAACCACAGAAACATTTGGACAATTAAAAAAGAAAAGATAATATACTGAAACAATTGGCATCTGCAAACAAATTAAGCTTTTTTTTTTTTACCTAACTTTACTTTTAATTTGAAACTATGCTTTTGTGAAATGTTTGAGAAATAAATAAATACATATTTTTATGAAATAAAACAATAATATATATTTTTTTTTAAGTAAAAAAAAAATGTACTTGTAATTAGCAAATTTATTCAAAATAAATATATCCTAGTTGGTCTAAAAAAAAACTTTGTATTATAAAATAGAATAATATAACATTAAAAATTGTATATATAAAATATATTAGCTATAATAATAAATTAATAAAATCAAATATAATTATATTACTTTATATTTACTTATTATTATTATTATTAACTATGAATTTCCCCTCAATAAATTATTACTTTGCTGTTTATTAATACTTAGTAAGGTAGTTGATAAGTTTAGGTTATGGGTAGGAATAGGTCATGTAGAATAAGGCATTAATATGTCCTTAATTAACACTAATAAATGGCTAATATTCTAGTCATGTGCATGCTAATAAGCAACTAATAGGTGTAACCATAAAAAAGTGTTACCTATAATTATAAAAAATATAATTTTATAATTATAAAAAAACACATTTTATTAAGCAGTAGTTAAGCGTCCAAATACTTTTTTAATATTCTTAATACACTTAATAACAGTTAATGTGTTTATTTAAAAAAAATTACATTTCAAAATTAATGGTTTTTATTGTTATCATGTTTTTATTGTGTTAGTGTTTTTGTTTGTTTGTTTTAAACCTAGTCAAAAAAACATCAAAGGAGTGTATTAAATTAATCAAATTTACTCTATATATTATTCTGTTCCAGTATGGTTGTATGCAGATGTTGTTAATTATATTTATGGCTGTAGTTAAATATGGTTATTTTACCATAAGTAAGGACGTAGAGGGGTTTGCCATTAGTGTCCATGGTGGTCAGGCAGGGTGCTTTGGGCGAGATGGTCCCCCAGCGTTGCAGTGCAGCTTCTAAAGACGGTGGCCAATTAGTGACCACTCCCAGCGGCTCCCCTCGAATGGCGACCATCTGAGAGCCCTCTGGCCGTGGCTGGTTGGGGTCGGGCTGCTGGACTGAAAACAGAAGAGGCAAAAGATGGTCATTCATGGGTCAAAAAAAAATCATCTGTATAGTCGTTTTTGTTGAACTGGTTCGTTTCAATGAACTGTGAATTGTTAAATCACCGGTTCATTTGAATCATCACTCATCACTGCTGCTTTTGTGGTAGAGAGACATTTAATTATAAGCTGCTTCAATTGATTGTTCATTTCACATTCTTCAAAAGAATGATTTGTTTGCAAATCCAGTATTGTGTATGTCTCTATTTGTTTGTTCGTAAGTTCTAGAAAAAAAACACACCAAAAATGATAAGCTGAGACAGACACTTACCTTCTAGGAGCTCTTCAAAATCATCAACAAAAAACTCTCGAAGTGGAGGTCGTCTGGGCTGCTTTAGTGTGTTTACAAGTTGCTGGATTTTAGCTGAAACACGACTGCTAACTGGGACTCCTAAGGAGGACACACAAGTGTTAACGCACAAACCCCAAACATTATCATACATACATGAATCTACCTGAACGAGCCTATAAATGCAAACACACACACACACAGAAGGATGTGTGGATTTAAAGGACTGGCCATAAACAGATTAGATGGATGGCTGAATGTGCACAATGAAGATGTTCAACTCCCCGCTGTTGTGTTTACTTCCGTATCCAACACCTCAATTTTCATCTTACCCCAAACAAATCAATTTTACAAACATTATTGATTAATGCCTCTGACAGATGCAGTCAGATGCGGCCTTCAGGGGCGTCCCCGAGAGATCAAATTAAAGAGTAATAATATAAGAGTGGGATCAATGCCCTCAATCACAGCTTTATAACAGAGGATCCATCAGAGCAGATTTCACAGACTGTGTCTATCATCTCCAGGGCTTACATACTGTACAACTCATAACTACATCAACACCATAAATAAAGCCTCAGCAATTTGATAACATACATGGATTAAATATCAAGTAGTTTTGTTTTTGTATTATTTTTTGTTATAGAATTACTGAATTTGTGTTTATTTTTATATTTGTTTTTATCTTAATTTTAGATTAAAAAAAAAATAAAATCATTTTAATAATTTTAAGTTGTTGCCCTTTACTTAAATATTTATATTCAGTTTTATTTTTATATTTTGTTTTTTCATTTTTACATTTAGGTTTGTTTATATCAGTTAGCTGCCAAGGCAATATTTGTCAGTATTTCTAGTTTTGTATTTTATTTTACTCCATTACTATTATTAATATTATTATATTACTATTTTCTATTCTTTCAACTAAAATAAAAACTAAATTAGAATTATTTTCTGTTATTGAGGTTATGTATAATAAACACTAAATTTTAGGTGCAAATACTATAATGCTTTCAGTCTCATGAACAACAATAAACAACACTTTTGTAGCATTTAGACTAGCCCCCACCATTGTGTCCTTTACCCCAGGTTGCTGCAGGGGGACTATATACAAGTCGCTTTGAATAAAACCATCTGCCAAAATAAATAATGTTAGGGTGGAAGAGAAATGCTAGATGACTGATTGTCAGAATGATTGAGGAAAGCGGTTCGTGTAAATCTTTCAAAGCTCATTGTGATTTTGTAATGAAAACGTCATTACGGTCTCTAAAACATCACTCCTTTACTTTCACACACATTTCTCGTGCCCTCACCATCTCCGGTCTCCATGAGTTCAGCGTTGCCATATTTGGGTGTGGTCCGGGGTACGGTGGACACCTGTGGCCTCTCCACCTGAACGGGATGTTCGGAGGTGTAGGTGGTGACGTCCGGAGGGGCTGAGTGATTCTCTGGGTTGGAGAAGATGAGGAAGAATCAAAATGCAGAATGAGAAACTCCAGCTCCCGTGGTTTTAAGAAAAGCTGGTGTATACCAAGACCAATCAGGCTATTCATTATATAATATACAATGACCAAAATCTCTAACTTGAACCAAATACCATGGAGAAACCGATTTGTTACAGTTACTGACCAACCTGGACCAGCTTTCAAACAGCTATCATGTTCCCGAAAATGTATGGCTGGTTCATCAAATTGGTCATGAGCTGATTAATCCATATTATACATATCATAACCAATTGAATTACCTGAACCACCTATAAACCAACTGGTAACTGGTTTGTTGCAGCTTTCAACCAAGCTTTAAACCAGCTACCATGTTCCAGAAAATTGATGGCTGGTTCAAGTTGGTCATAAGCTGGTCCATCTATAAAATTCAGCCAATAACCAGCTTAACCAGCCAATGATGAGCTTGAATCACATATTAACCAATTGGTAACTGATTTGCTGCAGCTAATGACCAACTTGGACCAGCTTTAAACCAGCAATCATGTTCCAAAAATGTACATCTGGTTAAATTTGGTCATGATCAGTCTCAGAGCATAACCGGCATGACCAACCAATGACCAAATGGAACCGCCTATAAACCAACTGGTTTGTTGTTCTAACAGGATTTCAATCCTACGTGACTTTGATACAGAGCCCTGACACACTCGGCACATTGTTTACGATTAAGGAGGCAGACAGGAAGTGATTTTGAGAAAAACATGAACACGTCTCAGAGAAGAGACGGATGGAACGCAAGAGACACAGAGAAGAGCTTTTTCATCCTTCCCTTAATTACAGTCCCTTTTACTTCCACTCGGTGAGTCCGCTGGGCTTCTCTCTCACCGTTCACCCTCCCCTTCCGATCATAAATTCTCAGCTGTCTGTGGCCTCGTTCTCATTCCCCTTAGCTCGCTTCTGAAATGTCTCTTTCACATTCAGCGCCCTTGGCCACCATATATTACCATTATGATATCCCTACTGAGTTTGTGCGGCCTTACGTTTGAGTAAATAAATGTAATTTACCTTTTTCAAACTACAGATGTCAATGGGTGAGCCTTTCACTAAAAGCTCATAAAGTGTCACAAGTTTCCTTCCATTATACCCCGTGCTCCAATCGAGCCATTCGGAGAGAAATAACCGTCCGGGTGTAATTTCGACACCGGGAATGAGGGGAATGCCAATGAGGCGGCGCTATTCCTCCTTCACCATTAAACACCCAAAACGGCCCTAACAAAATCGTCCACTGTGATCAAGGACGACTCAGTCCGAGGCTTTTAGCTACTTAGCTTTATTTCAGCATAGATGGTTTTTAATGTAATAAAGTTTTAAGGTAGAGTTTGCATCTGACCGACATGATACATTAATATCATAAGTAGATAGAGTGGTGTATTTTAGTGCTTTTCAGTAGAGAATCAAAGTTCATTTATAGCTCTATTTCTCCATAAATCAGTTTGCTTCAGACTCACTTTATAAATAAATAAATTAGTGCTGCCAAACCATTAATCGCATCCAAAATAAACGTTTTTCTTTACATAATGTGTTTATGCTGTGTTTATTTATTATGTTTATATTAAAACACACGTACAGTATATATTTTTGAAATTATTTACATGTAAATGCATTTATATATTTATTTTCTTATATTTGATATTATATCTAAATATATTTAATATTTAAACA
>JAUCMS010000052.1:16997725-17026719 GCA_032357445.1 Enteromius radiatus | reverse complement strand
TAATTTAAAGTCAGGTTAATAGCAGGTGTTTCTACAAAATAGATAAGCGACAAGACTTTTGTCAGGGACTGTATATACATGCATGTGTTTGTATTTATATATACAGTACATACAAATATATTGTGTAAAGCAAAACTTTTATTTTGGATGCGATAAATCGCGATTAATCCTTTGACAGCACTAAAAATATATATATAAATATATAGTATTATCTTATATAAATATAAATCAAAGTATTAGTCATATATATGGGAGAGATAAGTCAAGCAGTCACTAGTGGCGACAGAATGAACGTGAGTGAGTGAGATGCCTCCTGTCTGAGGAATCATGCCAAGCACAGAAGGAGACTGTGATGAAGAACGTGACTAAGGAAGGGCACGACCCCTGGACTTGGCTTCCACCCACCAACAGCACTACTTCTACTCTCCCTCATCTCCTGAAGGACTGAAGTGAATCAAAAACATTAAATATTACTAGTGAAGTCTCTCAAACAGCACCACCTACGCTACAGAACATACGCTGGTTGTTTTTAGTGACTCTTTTGAGACAGTTCCTTTAAAGAACAGTTCAAGAATTTACTAGTCTGAAATCTGTAAAGCAAATCAGAATTAAATCAAACTGCCATGAGAGCTTTGTGAATCTGAATCGAAATTGAGAAATCAATCTCAAGCTCTCCTGTCTCCTGACTCCCTCTGTGCCTTATATTCGACCTTCCTTGTATTCCACCTCGTCTCCTGCTTCATCACTGGCCTCCCTGTCTCTATCATCAGTGATGAGTGTATGAGAAAACACCCAGCAGCAAGAGTGCTTACGTAACAAGGCTGAAAATAACCCACATCCAAACTCTCTCCCTCTTTCATTCTCCCTTTCTCTCTCTCTCTCTTCACCCCACCCCCCTGCTCTTCAGTGACACGGACACTAATGTGCTAGAAAAGGAGTTTCCTCAAAGCCCAGAGGTGCTCGTAGGAGGACAAATAAAAATGACGTCTTGCGTCACGTGAGGGAACCTGCTGGCAAATCTGCGTCATGGAGATAAGAAAACCCCAGACAAACACAACCCTTCTAGTCTAGAGGGATGGATGAGAAATATTAGTCAACTTTCATTAAACTTTCATTCTACTAATATGGAAACAGTTTTGATTCAATTAATGTTCCAAACATAGCCTATAAAAAAATTATGTAAATAACATGAAGGGTTCATCAAAATACCAAAATAAACTACTTTTTAAAAAAACAGTTAGGGGTCTGTGAAATTTGTTCGATTTTTGAAATATGTACAGCAACGCTGCATTTATTTGATCAAAAATACGGTAATGTTGTGATCAATTATTACGCTTTAAAATAACTTCTATTTCAATATAAGTTGAATTTGAACGTGTTCCAGTGATACAAAGCAGAATTTAATGAATTTACTGTCACTCTTGATTAAATTAATGCATCGTTGTTAAACACATGTATTACTTTCTTTAAAAACAAATTCAAACCTTTGAATAGTAGTCAGTGCTGTCCTATGTTTCAATGTGAAAACAATCTCAACGGTTATACACTGGTTAATTATAACATTTTAAATGTCAATTCAATTTACAACATTTGAACAAATAATCATGCAAATTTAACAAATAAATAAACAGATAGTGACAACACACTGCAATAGTGCACAGAGAAAAGATAATTCTGCCATTATTCACTCACCATCATGTCATTCCTTACCAGTAAAATGTAGTTTCTCTATGGAAAAGGCTGCTCTTTTATTACAAAATTAAAATAAATAGTGCCAACAAGTTTTATTTTTATTTTTTTATTGGAAAAACAACTTAATTTCAGTTTGTTTCTCATATAAATGTATTATATGGCTTCAGAAAACAAACTATTGTATAAGATTTGTACTTTTATGATGATTGTATGCCGGCCCTGGTCACCCTGACTTTTATTCTATGGGAAAAAGCAGCTTGAACATTCTTTAAAATTCCTTATTTTGTCCTCCATGGAAGAAAGTAAGTCAGATTGGTTCAGAAAGAGTAAATAATGACAGATATTTTTCAAGTGAACTACATTAATAAACACAAGATCAGGAAAGAACAACAACGATAAGCACATAGCGACAAAGAATGGACATCTAAAAGCAGACTGGAAGCCCGAAAACAGCATTTCACATTTTATAATGTAATTACAAAACCAAAAATATTTAGAAAAAAACAAATGGTACACAGTCACTACTCACAGATAGACCGAATCTCAACTACAACAGAACTGTTGTTAGAGAGTTTATTCGTACATATAAACAGCAGAATTGACGTTCAGACACATCAGGTCATAAAATTTACAGCACACGACTCCAAACACAAACACACCAAGGGGCCCTTGTCCCCCAGACTCCAGAGAGAACTACACGGAGGACACAGAGACGTTCTAGATGATCGGATGGTTGGGGGAAGTGTGTGTGTGCATTTGAGGGGCTGATATACTGACCCTCGGACTCCAAGGGCGGCGGCCAGAGAAGATCAGATCCGAACTCACAGGAGCGCCGCAGCGAGTTTCCGTTCTCTGCTACGCCGAGCATAGTTTTCCTCTTCAACGAGAGGTGAGCGATCGGCCCTGGATGGGGAAGGGAGGAAGGGGGAGAACCAGAACCTTAGAGCCGTCCGCTTCCTCGCTGACCACAGGTATGGATGGGGCAGGAGAGACTGGGGCTGATGAGCAGAGCATGGACGGTGCCATGTTCCCAACAGAGTCCAGAGGACTCTGGATATCTTACATGGAAGGGGGGGGGGGCGGAGGAGGTGGGGAATGATTGAGCGTTCCTAAAAGGAGCACCCACACTGCCATGTTTCTCCCAACGGTACGAGACAAATATGGGACAAAAGCAACAACCTGGGAAGCACTTGCAGAACTTGTTCTTGGTCCAATGGGTTTAAAAATTCCCCAAAGATCCTTGCAGCAATACTAAATATGTTCTAACAATGTTCTGAGAGCTCCGAACACGACTGACTCTCTTGAGGTAGGTTGTCTGCTTTTAGATGGTACCACAACATTATCATGTGGGAGGACAAAAAGGAAGTGAGGGAGAGAATCGAAAGGCTCTTTTACACGGTAATCACGAGTTCCCAGTTTGTTGTTGGAGGCGGCACTGAAAGCTCGCCAAGACTGTATGTGTCACTGACCAATCAGAATATTCTGTGTGTCATTATTCTCCAACCAATGAAACTTTGTTTAGTTTTTATGTTTTGTTTTTTTTTGTCACTTTCAGTGTTGATGTGTCTAAAATTGCTCCCTGCTGCCCACGCAATGTGAATGAGCAAAAAAAAATGCATTTTCAGTCACAGCAAAGGTCTGCCTACCAATCACATTTATTTCTATTCGTGGTTAGCCTATTTTATGGAGAAACAAATGTCTTTTAATTTTGATATCTGGTTTCCTGCTGCACAAAAACAGCCAACATTGGTTTGCTGGTCTACAGCTGCTCTTTTGGCATTTTTCAGCTTGTAAAACCAGCTAAACCAGCTAAGACCAGCTTGGCCAGTCTGGCAGACCAGGTAGATCAGATTAAAGACTGGTTCACACCAAGGAAGACAACTGTAATGATAACTATAAATCTAAAGGTTTAATAATCAAGGCGCGTTTAGGTGAGAACACTAGTTATCGTTCTCGGTGCGGTAAGCCTTAAAAAAGACTTTTAGAAGGACAGTGTAATTATCTACAACCTAGAAGCAACGCAGATTATAATTTACAGTAACGGATTCATTCTGAGATGTTTAAAATCGCTAGCATTGCGCTAAATCAGTAGCAGGCTTGTGTAAATAGAATTGAATAGCACATGTAAAATCGTAAAACACTGCGCCAATAGTGCCGTGTAAAATTCCCTTAAGAAAAAACAAAATGGTGGAAGGAAAGGAAGACAGAGTGATTTGAAACACAGAGTAAGAAGGAAAGTCGATACAGGAAAGGGAAACTGAGGTAGAACGATGAGACAACCGAATCGTGAGGGGAAATAAAAAAGGAATATGAAGGGAGAGAGGTAACAGGACAGTGTGAAAGAGATGAGTTCCTTTCTTCAGACATTAAACTGCTCCACAGGGCACTCCTACATAACACCCCAGCTCATCACTTAGCCACAGTCTACAACTTCAGGCCCTCTGGATACAGAGGGTTCGTGAGGTTTTTGAAAATGAGGTGTCTGTGAATGTAATTGGCTCTGTGTTAAATGAATTGCTACCTCGGGGCCCAACAAGAAAGATATTTTCATACAAGTAAATCTGTACTTGCCCTGTCTATATTTTATTATATATTATATATAATGAAACATATTTATACTTTTTTATCAAATGTTAAGTACTGTGTGCAAAAGGAATTGATAGGGTCATTAAAAAATATTAGCAATAAATTATATTAGAATTAACTAGAAATTATAGTAATAATTTAACATATATATTTAGTATCAAGGTAATGTATTTATATTTTTTTATATTAAATGTGAAATTTAATAAACAATCATATTAAATAAATAAATATTATATATAATTAAAAATAAAAAAAAAATCTTATTTTTAAATTCTAATTTTTTTATTATTTTTTTTTTATAATTCTAAAAAAATATTCATTATTTTATCTCCATGATGGCTATACATTTAACAACACACATAACCGAAGCTGCTAAGACTTTGGTGACACAAATTTTTCTGAAATCACAACAATATTTAAATTATTGTGACAGTTTTGTCATCTGGCCCAAAAACTGGTTTTGGACCATTCTTACTCTTGAACCATGCACCTATTACAGTCTACAGAAAAACGTTAAGATTTTTTCTTTTCCTCTGTATAGACACTTTTTAAAGGAGATTAGCAGAGAATCATGTTGATGACGGCTAGCGTGGTTCAACAACAGCACATATATACGATAAAGAGCAAAAGAAAGTGCGGACCGCATACATAGGCAGGGGAGGCGGGGTTTAGAAGCATGGCAGGAAGTGTGGGAGTGACTGGATGAGGGATAGATGTGGAGGCGGAGCTTGTTGAGGGGCCGTTACCTGATTTGCCGACATGTGCTTGAGCCAGGACGTCAGCCAGGCGCCCGGCGGCTCCGCTGCCCCCACTCTGCGTCGACGATGAGGAGGAGGAGGTGGTGGAACCCTGGTGGATGGCCCGGCTAATCCAGTGCTCCATGCTGACGCTGCCCTGGCTGGAGGTGGGGGTACCCTCACCCTGGCCGCCCTCCTCCTCCGAGCCGGACGAGGTGTCTGTCAGGGGGGGCAGAGAGGAGAGGGGGGAGAGGCCTAGTGAGAGTCACTCAGACCCACTCAACACTCAGCCCAGAAGGTGGACAAGTGCGATTAAAGTCAACATGAAAAGGGATTTTCAACCCACTGGAAAGATTCTAGAAAAATCTTCAAGATAATAATAAGTCGAGTGGGATACAGCTGCATCCAAGAGAAATTGTTAGGATCATGAAATGGAAGAGGGAAAAAATAACAATAACAATAATAAATGCTAAATTAAATATATATATATATATATACATATATATATTAGCAACAGGTTTTTATGCTAAAAGTAATACATTTATTTTTAAAATTACAATTAATTAAAATGCACATAAATTAACTTACATAAACGTACATTAAGTTATATTTAAATACTTCTTTATAACAAACCATTCTCACAATTTCCAATAAATTAATGAATTAGATCTTGAAAAGTGTGTGTTTAACAATAAAGCCTTTTAAAACGGCTGCTTCTCATATAAAAGTAACCTAAAACAATGGCTTAATAGCTATTTGGTGATTGAATAGCGATATTCCCTGTCTACCCAACCTAGATGACATCAGTCAAGAGGAAAAGTTGTTGAGAAGTCTCAATAACTTATTGCACAATTTTCTTTTTTGAATGAACTCTCCTTTTAAGAATGTAAAAAGAGTCCATTTATTTTTTATTTCATGTTGACTTGAAAGATGATTTAGAATCAGGTGTGAAGCTCACCTGGGGGGGTGTAGGCATCCATAGAGGTCTGTACCACTAGAGAACGGCGTTTGGACGGCATGGGGACGGCCATCTTCCTCTCCTTGTGTTTGGCTAGTGCTGCCTGAACTGCTTCTGTGTGGACGTCTGAGGAGGAAAAAAAATTGAGAAATGAAAGGAATCTGTATTAACTAGCCGCTGACCTCCAAACTGGTGTTTACTGTGACGTGGATGAGATGAGTCTCTCTGGCTGATGGTCGTGAGAGTGTGTGACGAGAGCCAAGCCACCACCTCCAGCCCTTCTGTGATCTTGCAGTACTGACTCATCTCAGTGTGTGTGCATGTGTGTGTGTGTGTGTGAGAGAGACGACACCATGGCTGACTGTAGGTTGTACCCACGGCTGCACTCCTCATGCTGGCAGAGTCACGGCCTCTAATAATCCAAGCTGTTATTTGGACTCTCTAATGAGATACAGAACAACATATTCCATCAACACACTGACTGTGTTTACACGCCCATGAATAATCCGATACGATATTTGCTCATATTCTGATCTAATTACTTTTCCAAAAGGAAGTGAAAGAGTATGTCTTATGTATGATTTATTCATAATATATGGTGATTATATATTATATGTAAACCACAATAGCTGTGTTAACATCTTTTTTAAAATAAAGATATAACCAGAATATAGAGCTTGATGAGAAATTAGGAAATATAAAGCAACATTGTGCAATTAAACTACCAATCAATAAAGTCATATTTTGAATTTAAACTACTAATCAGTTTGTTTTTTAAAGAAATTAATACTTTTATTTAGCATGGATAAAGACATTTATAATGAACAAAATTTCATTTCAGCCCAATTTTAACTAACATTTATAATAGCTAACATTTATAATAAAAAATAAATGTTTCTGCACTAAATCAGGATATTAAAATGATTTATGATGGATAATGTGACACTGAAAAGCCGATTAAAGAATAATTTCATTTTGAATTTTATAAATATTATTTTGACTGCACTTTTGATTAAATAAATGCCTATAAACCAGCATAACACACTTCTTTCAACATCAGAAAAATCCCCCAAATTCTAAAAAGATGTTTATATGAGACGGATATTGACTCAACCATAGGGATTTGATTGGAGCTGATGATATTATTAGGAAATTTTAATTTTTTCCCTCAACTGTGTGGCCTTGATGGCATTACCAGACAAGGAAGTGGCTGTGGAGGCTGAAAATGTGCACAACAAGAGCAGGGATATTTATTAAGAACGTAAATATTACTGATAAATTGTCCACTTTGATTCCATGTTGTCATCTAAGTAAGACATTGGTTGTAGCCTGGTATGTGCTGTTCAGCATTACTAAAAAATGCAACAAAAAAAAGTGTGTATTTATTGTTGGGAAGTAACTAGCCTTAAATCTACCATAAATCATAAAACCTCATCCCATAACGAAAAGCTCAATAAATGTAGTCTTATGACTACTGAACCCTATTTTTTAATCTTTCATCTCTCTATTTTGAATGTGTGGCTGTCTAAAGAACATACAGAGACATGACAGAGACAAATACAATTTTACTATGTACACCTTCTAGCAGATAAATCTCTCCCACGTACATATATCAATATTTGCATATTTACCCAGAGGTAGGAGTCCAATGACATATTCAGGGATAAACAAATCCATAATCATAAACTAACACTCTTTTTTTTAAATTATTAATATACATATACTATATTTCCATTAATGTTTTGTATGGGTTAGCCTGTTTAAATCTCATGAATTTATAACATTTTCATTTAAAATAAAGGTAAATACCTAATATATTTTATTTTCATTGATGACCAATTGTTGATGATCAATAGTGAAAAATGTATTAAACATTCAGTGATTAATTGACATTATGAGTCCAAAATAGGATAGATTTTACAGAATGAATCCCCTTGAGCTGTTCTGTTACCTTTTTCTCGTTTTCTTGCTGTGGAACTATTATTGTGGTACAGGAATTCTGTGCAGCTGTATTTCCCATCATTCCAGTGTAAGAATGATGATAGATCACTCACTGCTGGAATAAACTCCCCGCTGACTCACCTGATCGGTAACGTTCATCACGGGTGCCGGAGGAGCGTCTACGGTGGTATCGTGAAGCGGAGGGTGCCATGGGCGGCCGGCGTTCGTGTGCCATGGAGGCCTCCAGCCCTAAAGGACACCGAGAGAGCAAGAGAGGGACAATTACATGTCTCTCCCAGGCACTCATTTATTGCACTTCATTGATCTCTTCCTGTAACATTCTCCCTCACAGATAGGTTAAGAGATACCCTGATTTATTCTCAGTTTAATCAGCGCTTTCTTCATTCAATTTCTCATTGGCAACCTACTTTCTTGTCTCTTCTAACATATTGTCATCCTCTTTTTTTAGATCTCTCACCCCTTCAGACCTAATACAACATTACTGCACAATATATTAGTACTGAGTATAGTGGTTTTAAAATTCTGACTTTTTCTCAAAATTGTGAGATATAAACTCACAATTGCAAGTTATAAAGCCAGAATTGTGAGATATAAAAATCACAATTCTGACTTGCAATAAGAAGTTTATATCAAGCAATTCTGCGGAATGAACTCAACAATTCTGTGAAAGTCATAATTGCGAGATATAAACTCACAATTCATAAAGGTAGAATTGCGATTTAAAAAAAGTCAGAATTGCAAGATATAAACCCAGAATTTAAAAAACACTAGTAAGAATTGGGAGATAAAGACTTGCAAGTATATATTAAAAGTAAAACAAAAATAAAATAAATTCTAGTAAAAACAACAGTAATCCAAAAAACATAACAAAACCAATCCAGAAAACAAACAGCAATAATAAGCAATCCAAAAAACAAAACAAAACAGATCATTTATAAACACTGACAAACATGAATATCTAGTTATTTAAGGATAAAGTTATTTTATCCTATTTAAAAAGTATATTCATTTTTAGAATTGCAACAAAAGTGCA
Organism: Enteromius radiatus; assembly: GCA_032357445.1. Taxonomy (NCBI): domain Eukaryota; kingdom Metazoa; phylum Chordata; class Actinopteri; order Cypriniformes; family Cyprinidae; genus Enteromius; species Enteromius radiatus. Next base: position 17,017,751 of record JAUCMS010000052.1, on the reverse strand, counting down.
AAACTTTAAGTTAACCTTGATTTATTTTGGTTGGAAGTGTGAAATAAAATTAAAAAAATAAAAATAAAGGAATGCCATAAATTAAAAAATATTTAAACATTATCAGTCCTTTATAACAGGACTTATACAAACTTAACAAATTTTGAAGAAAAATCAGTTTAATTTAGCAGAGCCTAGAATTTTCAGATTTTAGGAATAACATTTTCATATTCTATGGAAATCTGCTTAGATTTCTAGGAGTTCTGCGGCTGGCGATTCCATTTGTGCCATATATAGACGATCCATATCTGCCAATATGTCTATGCCAGTGCAGCCCTGATTGAAAAAAGATAAAATATTTAATTCCAGGCACACAGAGCAGAGATTGGTCGGCTATGACTCATATCAATGGCTCTTGTGATGAGCCAGCTCTGTTCTCTTCTGTTGTTCTTTGTTGTCTTGGATTCAGAGCGGAGAGCTTAGCACCACTCTGCTCCTCCTGGCAGATTTTAGGACACGTGAGACGGCCCAGGTTGCGTTCTGTGTTCCAGCCAAGAGCTCTGCGTGCAGGCCGGAGAAATCAATTTTGGCCCCGTGCTGACACAGCCTAAGACACCAGCGGGTGGATTTATTCATTCAATAAGGCAGAAGGTGAGACAGCAGGTTAAGTCTGAATCATACACCAGTTCATGCAGCGGAGGATGTGATGGTGCATTTCTGACTCAAGTACAATGAACACACAGTCTTCCTCCTACTAAAAAGCCGAGGGTTAACAGTCACCGATCAATACTGATTGAGTTAACGTCTAATACGGCTGTCATTCAGTCGGAGACAAACTCTCCTCTGTGCTGGTAACCGGATGCTCTTAAAAACTAGAAGACACACACACACACACACATATAATCATTGAGGGAGGTGTCACTGTGCCACGTTCACTTGCTCCAGTACATAAAACGGCTAATCATTAAACACAAGTTCATGTCTTTACGGGACTGTTAAATAACATCCGTTCCCACAGGAATGGAGGCGTCGCGTTGAGTCTGGCGCATGCCGCTCTCATTCGCGCCACAGTCTACGATACATGCTTTGTGCCCGAGCATGATGTCATTTTTTTTTTTTATTGGTAGCCAGACTGGGAACATGCGGGCTGCCAGTTGCTATGGCAACAGAAGCCGTGCTAATCAACAATGCAGCCAGACACACCGAGCACAAATCTGAGACCTTCAAAAGTTACATAAAATCTTACTAACTATAAAAGCAGCACTAACTTTCTTGGTACGGCTGAAAATATAGTATTTTAATATTTTTTCAACCATTTGAAGAAATATATCTTAATATTTATGCATTTGCTTTTTAACCTGCCTTCAAAAAGGTGACTTAAAAAAATTAAAAACAGTAACAAAAATGGTTTTACATGCACACAATAAAAACAATAAAGACAAAAAAAAAATTTTTTAATTGTACATGTTTATTCATATGAATTATATAAAAATAATTCCAGTGAAAGCCTATATTTAAATATTTACTGAACATTTTTGAGTGATGCAGTAAATGAATCATTAAATCAGACTTTTCCATTCGCTGAAAGGATTTCTTAATTTCAAATCACAAAGCAAGAAGAGATTATGAAACTTGCCTAAATATATTGTCCTATATAACAGTTTAAGGAAACTGTAAAAGAAGAGATCACCTCATCAGGAAAAAAAGCACAGTTCTACACAAAATGACACCAAGCAATTACTCTACCGAGCTCTTTATTTTAATGATGCTGGCGTGCTTTTAAAGACTGATGCCATCTGAAGTCGGAGACGCTTGATCAGCAGTGACCCTGCATTTTATCGATAGTCTAAATGCAAAGTATTTACTTTAAGTGCACTTAAACGAGCAACCAGAGCGATCAACTGAGGAATCCCTTATTGAAAATCAACATTTAAACATTAGATTCTTTCCCCCCAACTAATATTCATAAGAAGAGGTTGTTTCAGTTCAATGAAAGGAGAGGAAAAAAAGTTCTAAGCACCTTTTATGAAGCTCTTGAGAAGAGCTTAGAGGAGCCTCTTAATTCTGGTGCCTACAGTCACTTATCAGCTCATTTTAAAGCAGCGCTGAAGAAAAAAGCGGGCAAATAGACTGATTAAGTCTGGAGCCGGCCTGGGTTATGGATGGCCCTGCTTTCCAAATAAGATTTTCACTGGAGTAAAGAGACCAAATAGAGCTGTTGGAGCTTCAGACTGGGCTGCATTTAGACTGTCAACCAACTCCAATTTGTTAAACTCCATATATAAAATCAATTTTTATACACATATATAGATTTGGGCCACTTTTGATTGTTTCTAAATCAGATATCTTCTAACCAGTCATATTACTACTCGTGCTTTGTATTAGGGATGAGAACAAACATCTAAGTGCTACGAACATGAATGATACTTAAAATGATGCACATTCTCTAAGCTTCCTGCCTGTCAAATAATAAAACGAGCAATTAAATCACATAAGCCTGCATAAAGGTAGAAGGTGTGCAACCTTACCATCCCCATAGTAATGCAGCCTAGGATGCCCTACAAAAGTCAGTGCTCATTTAAGTATGAGAGAACGACTGTGAAATCCATCTGTTGAGATCTTAATGCCTAGAATATTACCCCACAGGAAACAGACTCCCATTGCAGGTTTTTAGGATCTGTTTAAATGAGAGAAAGGAAGGCAAACCCATCTGCTGGGTTCTGTCAGCTGTTTAAACCTGTGCATTTGCAAAAGTCTGTGGGTACAAACACACTCTGTGACCCTTTAAATGTGAGATGAGGAGTTAAAGGCTCTTACTGTACCTGGAGGCTGTGGCAGATACGCCCCGAGCAGTTTTGACCTCTTCTTCTCATATCCTTTCTGAGTGATGTCGCCTGTAAGAGAAAGGGAGCGTCAAAAATGTGCAAACAGCCTTTATAAACATAGAAACAAACGATCGTCTCTTTGCTAAACTGTAGTCTTACACCACACCTCCTGATTTATTCAGGGTATCTATTTTTGATTTGGAAAACATTTCATATTTTTTCAGAAAATGGTAAGTTAAGGTGTTTTTGGGCAGATCTTTGAAGAAACCATCCGGATGGTGTGGGTGACGGAGAGCACATCCTGCAATGATTAATGTAAGAAGGTTTTGTGACTTGTCACAAAGCATTAGAGGACTGGGCCGTCACATTTTCGTGGAAATTAAGAAAAGATCTGGTGCGTAATGAGAGCATGGCAGAAACTCGACGAGTGACAGAATAACTAAATGAGAAAGCAAGGATAAATCAATAGTTCTGTTACAAAACCTAGCGAGCAGCCTTGCAATCTATTGCCTACATAGGCAGCTGCATTTTAAAATTAAAACTTATTTCTGACCAAACGGCACACATATAGAGTTGTTCATGACCAGAACAAAGTGCTAAGTTAACAACATAAAACTTCTGAAATACACAACCACACACAATATAAAACATGCCATTTTAATTATGATATTTTTGGTACTTTATCAAATAAAAGCATGCAGCTCCTAAATATAACAGAAAACATGACAATTTAAATTATTATATTGAATTAATTTTGTTGATTCTTTTTGCTGCTAAATGAAAAGTAACCATCCAACATACCTAAAGATAATATTGAATATGCAGTTTATAATACTTTGAACTATTTATATGAATATTTTCTGCTACTGAATTATATATATATTGCCGTTCAAAAGTGTGCCTTCTGTATGAAGCCTCTAGTGCTAACCAAGGCTGCATTTATTTGATTAAAAATACAGCAAAAAGAGTCATATATAATATTATTACAATTTTAAACCGTTTTCTATTTAAATATATTTAAAAATATAATATATTCCTGTGACGCAAAGCTGAATTATCAGCACCCATTAATCCCTTCTTTAGAGACACATGATTTTTCAGAAATAAGTTTAGTATATAAAAAAAAAAATGTATTAAGTCAATGTTAAAAAACGAGTGTGTTGAAAATTTTTGTGGAAACCATGACACTTTTTTCAGGATTACTTGATGAAAGTAAAGTATATTTTAAAATAAAACTACATTGGTTAACAGAAACTCATATATTTTAATCAACATATAATAATAAAATATCATAACAGTTTTGCACCAATCTGTAATGGAACCTAATGAAGAATATATTCAATCTCATCTTTGAATAATAAGGTCAAAATGTAGTATCTTAAAAGTCAACATCACACTGCCTACCTTTTGGGGTGGCCTTCGGATGGCGGCGCCTTAAAATACAGTCTAGGTAGGCAGCACAGTATGTTTTGAAACAAAGCTAATCTCGTCCTCCTCACCCTTGATGCCAACATAATAATGTTCCCGCACACTGTATACACTATACTGCAGTGATCCACTGAACATCTCTAGTTTAGGTCCTTGGAAGGACAGGAAAAAGTGACAGCGAAGGCCGTTTTTCCCTAATGACCTCTTTAACGGCCCAATAAAAATGGCTGGGAGGCTGAAGGCTTGATGAGGAGGAGGATGAAGGGGGCTTCGGGATGAAAGAAAAGGAGAAGACGAAAAGGAAAAGGTTTTTTTTAAACAGAGACTGGATGATTCATTTCCTCACACCCACTTGCCGCCAATCAAACTGCCTTATGTGGAGGTTTCTGCTCAGGAGATTCATAGCGTTGAATGTCCTTATCTCGCTTACTTATTCTTTGCTCCACTCACACACACACACACACTCATTCTCTTGCCGTCTTTTTCTCTCCTTGTCCTTCCCTGAGGGACGAGTCCCTCATAAATTTTGACACCTCTGCCTTAGTCTGTAACCATTAAAAGCAAGAAAAAACGTGAATGCAGACGACTCTGCCGTGAAGAGAGTGAAAACGAGGTTGGCGTAAATGACAGGTGGATACTGGACAATCATCCTCCAGGTGTGCGACACAGCACTGTTTAACCCACTAGGGGTGTGACGTTGGCTACGTTTCTCGCATCCTTGGCAGCCGCCAACCGAAAACATGTCGTACGAAACAAAGAGCAGCTGTCAGACTTGTTGCGTACACGGCCATCTCATATTTTCACTAAAAATGCAACAGATGTACAAACAAAATCAAGATTTGTATGGAAGATCATTTTTTTGCTAGTTAGTGGCATTTTCTATAGCAATCACTTTTATTATTGCTTATACCCACGGATGAGTATTTGAACAAACCCCTAATATGAGGAATTAGAAATTTGATGCATAACTCTCTTGGCTTTGTTTAAGCTACAAAAACTTGTTTAGAGGAACATTTAGTTCTTCTCCACGAGCAATTTGATCTGCTGAAAGAGCGGTATGCACTTCCATGTTTCTACTGATAGATTTATATGACATTGGACTCCTCTGAAAAAAAAAAAAGAGTAACATCATGCACCTCCAAAGAAAACAATCATCTCACATAGTCAAGCATTAAGTGGCCAAAATCAACATAGGAATACCACTCTCCAGATGGATAAGTGGAGAGACAGACAAACACTGTGGGTCTACATAACGTTTATCTAACGGAGTTAAAGAGCACAGCAATCAAAACATCTGCACAGGCATCAACGCAAATTACTGGAAGTAGCCACACGCCTCATATTCATTAGCAGAAATCTGGCAGGTTTTAAGATGCACTAAATAATTAAGTTTTAAATGCACAAAAAAAGTAAATGGATTTTTTTTCTCTTATGCTCATGAAGGCTGCATTTATTTGATAAAAATACAGTAATATTGTGAAATATTATTACAATTTAAAATAACATAATTTAATTAAATTTTTTTTTTTATTTAAAATTTTCTATTTTAATATACTTTAAAATTTAATTTATTTCTGCGGTGGCAAACCTGAATTTTCAGCAGCTATAACAACAGTCTACTGATTTATTATCAATTTTGGAAACAGCTGTGCTACTTAATATTTGTTTGGAAAGTTTGACACTTTTTAAGGGTTTCTGTGAAAATAAAAGTGTATATAATATATCAGCATTTATTTAAAATAAATATATTTTGTAACCATATGGTTCTTTACTATCACTTTTCATTTAGGATTTAAAAATTTAACACATCCTTGCTAAATTAAACTGTTTTGAATAAATCCTGTTCAGTTTAACAGTTTTTTTTTTTTTTAATCAAAGTATCCTGAAAAAGTATTTAATGACATATTTATTTTGTAATACACCATCAAAATCATGGCCAGTATTCGATATGTTATCCAGCTCTATGTCAGACCTGTTCTTGATACTATAATCATTCTAGACTGGAATTGTGGATCCACCCTTCTGAAATTCCTTCAGAACAGACTCTGAGCTGAATGTAAAACAGTCCTGTGCTGTAGGCCAGCTCCAAGAGATCCGATTACCCCATGTGTTTCTGGATGAGCTGACATCTGGATGTGACTACACTGAAAAAAAAAAAAAAGCCTTATATGATTCTCATCTCAGCTGAAAAACACTGAGCTAGCCTATGCTAACAGGCCAACGAACACATGTAACAAAATGGCTTCATTCCACTCAGTAAAAAGTGCAACAACAATGCAATTCTTGGTTTTTCATGAGAGCACAATGTAATTACATGTTACAGGTGGTGGAGCTTATGTCTCACAGACTACAGGAAACCATCCTTTTTGCCTTTTCCACAACATAAACGTCTTAATAATGGGCTTGGGTGGAAAGAATCTACCTCTATGGAAATCACAACCTCACAAGCAGACATTCTCTTCTATTTATCTAAGAGGATTACGAGCTTGGAGAATATTTACAAGTCCTTCATGGACCTTTCTAGGGCCTTGGAGGAGCAGGAACGATGCTCCGTCTAGTGTTATAGTGCGACACAAAAGCTGAAAGACATTCTGGGTCGATTCGTGTAATACAACCCATCTTTAGCTCTAGCAAACAGAAGGTTTTTAAAAAGTATGGTGCGAGGAATATGATGTCACAGGGCTGAGTTCCAAAAAGACAGGATATTGTGATGTCATTGGTTTCCTGTTTGGTGTGAGGCAGTATTCCACAGGGATCTAATCAGGCAGAGGGCCGAGGCGTCAGATGTGCTGTGATCATCTACTGTACCTGTGTCTGTGCGTGAGGCTGTGTGAAGGGCAAAACCAGCAAGAGCAAATAAAACGTATCCTGAAAGTTTGTTTGGAAAGTGCATGAATGTCACTGCACTAGATAATGAAATGTCACATCCAGTGGCATTTATTTTAAAGAAAGATAGCACACACAAACAAAATGTTCGCATAAGGATGTGATAAAAACGAGATTAATAGATTTATGGTTCCAATTTAAGACTGCTAGGACACCTGCGTGAACTTGAAGAACTGACTTCAAACATTTAATAATGATCATCACGAGACCAGCTGCTTAAAATTAACTGCAAAAATGACTCAGGAATTAGTTTTGACAAACAAAGATATTGTGTTATATAATACAATGAAACTGCACACGTTTTTTAAACTTTGATTAAAGTAAGGATGATATTGACTGATATTAAAACACTGGCTGATAATTATTTTTGACTTTATAAATAGTTGTAGGACTAAATAGAGACTATTTAGTTACTTTTTTGTTTAAATAAATAATTTTAAAAATCAACAAATTTAAATGTGATAAATACATTTCAAGTGCAATATGAAAAATGGATACTAATTTTAATATTTGCTAATAATTACATTTAACTGTGTAATTAAAAATAAAGTAAACAAAAATAAGTGAGCAAAAAAAGTGGGAAAAATAACAAACGTGGAAAAAATGCATGTTTAAAATGCTAAAAATATCATGAAATATATTAATACATTACTAATATTATGATAATATTGTACATTAAAAATGAATATACATATATATATATATATATATGTTAAATTACCTTTTTTTGTCTAAAAATATATAGGTTTTTTTAATTTACTGATTTAATGCTGCAAATTTAATTTAAAGTCCATTATGAAAAATATGCAAAATAATAAAGTAAGAAAAAGAGTAAAACATTATGTTAGGAAAATAAAATATGCATGTCCAAAAAAAAATTAATATGCAAAGAATGCATGTATTTATTTTAGAATGCATGTATTTATAATTTCAAATTTAATAAAAATTAATACTTAATTATATATTAAATTATATTTAATTATTATATTTAATTATATATTAAATATTTAAATATAATCATTTTAATCAATCAAATTTTTTTTTCTTTCTTTCTTTGTTTTAAATCACTGTTTTTATGATTGTTTTTTGTTATTATTGTTTTATTAATTGCTTTTATGATTATTCTATTCATTTTTATGTAAAGCACCTTGAATTACCTCTGTGTATGAAATGTGCTATATAAATAAACTTGCCTTGCCTTGAAATTGAGATATTTTAGGTATCCAAACACATTTTGGTGCCGCTGTACAAAGCACACATCACCCCCTTGACCCTCTCAAATGACATCACTCCATATATTTACACACCAACTGCCCGGTTCACCCACATCCATCCAACAGTGCACGTCAAAAAGTAACAATGAGCTATGTGTTTTACCCCCGAACAGTTGAACACAGATCCAATTACTAAACAAAGTGCGTGCCTGAAGGGGTAACTGCTATTTCTGACAGTTAAAACCGTTGTCTGATGTGAAAACAACACAGTCAACATGTTTTTCTTAGCCTGTATATCCTCATGGGAGGAGGGATATCAGAAAACTGCTGAGCCATGGTCTCTCCAGCGCGCTGGTAATGAACCTCCCAATCAATGAGAGTTTCACTGAACTGACTCAAACCTCTCAAATAAAACTAAAACACATAGACAACTCACTTGTGGGAATGAAGGCCGGTCAAATCTTTGTATCTTTGTGAGCCTCACCGCTCAGAGGCGGAGAAGGTACATTAGCGCTCTGCCTTTCTCGATGAATAAAACCATTCTTAAATTAAAATATGTCTTTCCCTAGAGGAAATACTCTTCCCTTGACCCCTTTGTAGAAGCTCGGTGATAAGGCCGCAAGCGAGAGAGGTGTCGATATCAACAAGCGCTGCAAACATTAAAAAAAAAAGATAACAGGAAGAGTAGGACATTGACAGGAAAGGCCGATGTGGACGGTTTCAGCTGCGATAGACCTTATCTGATCAGATACATCGGGACTGTTTTTCCCGACAGAATCATCCAGAGGATACAGCATAAAAATAAAGACTGAGAGACTGTCGGAAAAGCAGGTTTTCTTATTGTATTACCGGGAATTGGCTCATTTTACCATGTTTATTCAGGTATAATATTCACGATGATAAACGCATCACTCCTTGAGGTGATGGAACACTTGTAGTCATGGGAGAACAGGTAACTATGGTGACTGTTGGGGAAAGCGAGAGTCAGCAAACACCCGAGTGATAATTCTCCATTAGTCTCACAGATTACTGAATCCACCGAGGCCTCAGCAAAAGCTTGTGCAAGCTCACTCGTTTCCGGGAACACGTCTTCATAGCATCTAAATGTTAACGGAGGAAATTTAACCAGGATAATTTCATGCAGCAGTTCAGTGGAGCAGGAGTCTGATACTCTGATATTCATTATATAGAGCGGGGCAGGTTGTTGTTTAACTTCATCATTTCCTTGTACTGTGACAAGCCTGAAAACTTGTCTAAATTAGATTAAAATCTCATATGCTAAGCTACACGCAGTAGTGGAGCTTGTTTGGGTGACAAAGGTTTGAATCTAGCCCGTGTGCACATCAGTGGAAAAAGAAAAGGAGATCATTATACTACAATTAAAGTAGAGATGCTCTATACTGTCCATTGATAATGTATAATGTGTACTGTCCAGCAATAAATTGACAAATAACACAAAAATGTTATACTATTTTGTCTAAATAAATACAAAATAATACACTACAAAATAAAAATCAACTATTATATACCAACATACAATAAAAACTTGATTAAATTTAGACATTTTCTATATACATATATGCTACATAATTTCATTAATCAAAATTAATTAACTATATTAAATATTTATATATAATTAAATAAATATATTATTAGCCAATAAACAATAATGTTTTAACAACACAATAAAACAATTTAATGCTTTTTATATATATATATATATTTTTTTTTTTTTACTTTTCATCTCTCAATTCACACTTTTCTTGATATTGTAAGAAAAAAATAGTCAGAATTGCAAGATATAAACTCAGAATTTTAATTTTCTTTTCACAGTCCCGAGTTTAAATATCAAATTTTTTGAATTTTTATCTCACAATGGAAGTTCATTTAAACAGATTAATATGGGACTCTATTTCTGCCAAAATAAAAGGCAATTGCGACTTGTCATCCTCCAAAAGGAGGATGAAATTCTAAGAATCTTGGAGGATGAAATTCTAAGAATCTTGTTATTCTAAGAAAGAAAAGTCAGAATTTGCAAGACAAACTACAGATAAAAATTCAAAAATTCATATTTTTTTTACTTTTTACAAATTCTGAATTCACATCTTGCAATTCCGTTTTTTCATCTGCCACAGTCAGAATTGTGAGATAAAAAAAAGCAGTGGGATAAAAAGACAGCTTTGCAATTCCTTTTATTATTCCATTAAGAAAACAAGCTTACATAGATTAAATGTTGCAAATATATAATTATATATATATATATATATATATATATATAGATATATATTTTACGTATTGCATCAGACCAAAAACACACATTAATAAGTCTAAATAAGGTTATTTTTATTATTTTAGTTTTTTTAAAGATACTTTTATTTACATTTTTGCCTTTATTAGATAGGATAGATCAGAACAGACAGGAAGTGAAGTAGTAGAGAGATGGGGTGGGGGGGGGAGCCGGGACTCGAACTCGTGCCGCCCAAAGTGCAACGGCGCTGAATGTCGACGCATCACCCGCAAGGCTATCGGTGCCGACAATTTTAGTTTTCATAGCTTGAAGTTCCTATACATACTGAACAAGTGCTATCATCACCACATCAATGACCTGGAGAGAATTGCTAATCACAGAGTGCTATTCGGACAGAGATGGAAAACCTTTTGTCCAGCTGACTAATAAAGACACAGTGCTTCATTTATCCTGCTGCCGGACAACCTGATGCTCTGTTGAGTGAGTTGCTGGCTTTGGAACGGAGGCAGATGAAATAACAATCAGTCCCAGCGCACTGTTGGAGCTCTAAACACAGATGTGGCAGGGGAAAAAAAAAGACCAATAGACTTACCACGTCCCACATGCCAGACTCTTTCAACTGCACTCCTAAAGGTACCGTATGTGAAAATTAAAAATGAAATAACAGATCTGTGGGAGTAAGTGGGTCCAATTCAATTAACCAACACCCCAAAACCTTGCACTACAAAAGCTGGAGATTTGCATTTTACACTTAAGATACTTTAAAAAGAAGCGGTTTTGGATGAAGCCACTAGTCATTTGTGGGTCAATAAAGTGGTCTGGCTCTGTATAAAGCCCTTTTTAAATCTGGGTCCACTGAGTCACTCTACTACAGCATAAATCCACAGCCTAATGCTCTTATTCTACATACTGTACCATTCAGCTCAGTATCAGACCTTAACATTCAGCTCAGGGTCAAAGAGATGTACTTAACCTAGAATCAGACTCTAATAATCAACTCAGAGTAAGGCTGGAGTATTCAAATAAGAGGTAGTCTCCAACAATCAAACCAGAGCCAAGATAGTATTCTGAAGTCAGACTGTAAGAATCAGATCAAACTCATACTGGCATAAATCAATTCAGAGTCAGATTAAAGACGCACCGATATTAAAATTCTAACCAACGCTGATAAATATTTTTATTTAATAAGATATATTAATACAGAAAACAATTTTGATTTTGATATTTTCAAAATCCACCTTATTTATTCATTTATTTTTAAATACATACAAGGTTTTGCTTACATGTGTATATAAATGTATATATAAATACAAATGCATGTATATATTTAAGACAATAAATTATGTTTATATATTACATAATTATATTTAATATAAAATATAAGAATATAAATGTATATACATGTAAATATTTATTTTTACATAATAAATAAACAGTACACATACATATATTAAGTAAAGAAATTTTGGCAGCACTAATTTTTATATACTTAAAACAGTGTAATTCTATACATTTTATTAATAGTATTAAATTAAAGTAATAATATTTGACAGTATTATTGTTTTTTTCTGTATTTTGATCAAATAAATAGTATATCCACATTTTTTCATTTTTATTAAACATCTATCTTTAAATTTACCATTTGTGTTAGGTAAATAGTTTTGTTTAAATAAAGCAAATAAACAGCAGTTAATTTTTATGTCAATTTTTTTAATCATTGAATAAAATGTAAACATTTTTTAAATATTCAATAACAACAAATATTTTTTAAAAAATCTAATACTGGCATATAACCAATATGGCACAGATAAACTGTGTATTCACAAACCTGTAATAATCAAATCTGACACATTCATAAATCTGTAATAATCAACTAAGGATCATCAGACCATAATGATCAGCCCAGGTTTGCATCTCTCATCAGTGCAAAGAAGCAGTGCTGAAATATTGCCACCTGTTTTTTAGCATCTGTCTGTGACAGCGTGGGAAGAAAAGAGAGCGACTGCCATCTCGATGTGCTCGACCTTGCACAAGTACCTTCTCTCATCAAATAGACAGGACATGATCCAAGCTAGCCGTTCTGCGTATTTTATGCTTGCCCCCTGGGCTCAACAAGGCTGTCGATGAGAACGCGAGACCCCTGCGGACCCCAACGCACATACCAAAGAGAAGCATAACAAAAACGTGCAGTTTAAACCGAGAGTGTCACATTAACTGTCAGCGGCTGTCACTCTGCCTTGGTTTCACATGTACTTTTGATTGATTGTGAACGAGTGAATAACAAGTTGGTATGAAAATTAACATTGAAATACATGACATATGCAAAAAAAAAAACAAAACAAAAAAAAAACAGCATTTTGATTTTATTTAGTCACATGCAATGTTGTTAATGGCCCTTTCAACGCAGGTGAGTTTCCAAAATTGGCTCTAAGGAAAAAAACCCTCTTCCTCTCGATAAACATTTTGGCTTTTTTCCGGGAGATGGGGGGGTGGGGGGGTGGGTGGGTGGGTCATGCCTGACGCTCATTTGCATTTAGATTAGTTGGTTAAAATGACAGACTCCCTACGGTGGGCCTTTCCAAAATCACTTTTACTCTGAGGAGAATCCTGACCAACCATGTCAATGGCTGCCGCATCGATAAGATGACAGGAATAACTCTGAAGTAAATCGATCCAAATCCTGTTCTGTGTGGTGAATTACACAGGCAGCTGTGGCCACAGAACAGATGAAAGTTCAGAGAAACTATAAACCCCTGCTGCGATATGATGCTTGACAATATCAGCATTCAAATGACTTGAAAAGTCCTCATCAGTTGAGCCGAATGAGTTCTCTCCTTATGATCTCAAACTGCCACACAAAATAAACTGATTTAAAGATGTGTCAACAGCGTGATTAAATGCAATGAGAAAAATATAAAACAGCTTTCCAAACAGTCTTTTCTGTCTGCCAGTGAATGTACCTGGTCTAGTCTTTTCAATTATGCAATTATGATAAATGGGGACTGAAATGATGCTTCAAAAATTATGCAAAAGCATTATTAAAGTATCATGAAAGTGGTACGAGTTGTTCATGGTAGGTCATAGAACTAGTAAACGAGTCATTTTTCTGAGTGAGATATATTCTATGAATGACTTGATTGAGTTTGGTTCACAAAAACTGTCTAAATGATTAATTCACAATTCATACTGATCTGGTTTTGACTTAATTTGAGAATTGCTGCAACCATTTAACAGCCATATAACAGCATGAAAGACTATTGATGAATAACAGCTTCATTATTTAAATCCAATCAGAGAATTGAATTTAAGAATGTGAATGTGTGGATCAAATATTCAGACAAAATTTTGAGAACTGATTAATTTAAAAGAACAAATCATATACTGCTACATCTCTTAACAGGCAAACAAGCCGATTTTCAATAAATAATGACTTAAATATCTCAATTACATCTGTTTCTCAGACTTCGGTGTGCTTTCTTGAACCTATAAACAAAATAGATTGGCCACAATAAGCCAATTTTTATCAGTATTATTTTTAAAAAAAACATTCCAAGGAGTCTGAACAGTTAAATATTTGCCAATAAATATTTTAATCCAATACAGTAAATTGCCTGTAAGTTACCATTACTGTTTTGTAGAAATTATATAACAATGGAACAAAAACTAAAATAAATTGTTTTTAAAAAATACAAGGGATATTAGACAACATTATAATTTACAATTTCTTACATTAAGATTTTTTAAAAATACTTTTGAATACTAAATCCTACAGGTGTAGAATAACATGTGGATAATAGCAACAGAAATAAATAAATAAATAAATAATGACAGAATTGAATGGCAGAAAGCATTAAACCTAAAAAGAAAAATGACACAGATCATCATAAAGTAAGAAAAGCAGCCCATGTAATGCAGAAAGTTTTCATAGCAGCATATAGTGGAGACAGACTGTCTAACAGTATGTGTTCATGTGCTGTTGCACTGGAACCCGCAGTCAACAGCTTGCATGGATCTATCACAGCACAGAGGTAATCACACTGAGTGCATTCACAAATCACATCATGCCATTATTTGAGGTCTTCGTTTAGAATTCCATCTCTGTGTCGTTCTGCAAATGCTCCGACGTAAATCAGCAGGCTTACAAACAGAAGCTTTTAAGGAGGTGGTTCTATTCTGGACATATCGCCGTGACACATAATCAATTAGAAAAGAACTGCAAACGCTTTGGGGATTCCATACCAGCCACCCTCTCTCTCCCCGTCCTGGGTCAGTGAGTGGTCCGTTGGCACAGAAAACCCATGTGCTTTTAGCCGGGCCTTTATAAACCCGACTCCCTGAATGCCATAGTGTGCTGTATTCTATTCAATCAAATGAAAATGCATTACCGAGGAGATTAATTCACTCCAGCCTTTGCGTTTGTCAAACTCACGGGAACAACTTTAAGAGCTCAATCTTCTTTTCAGTCGAGGGAAATAAATATATAATTGTTAGACTTAAGCAGTCTGTTAGGAAGACTACGCTTGACAGGGGCAACAATTGTAGTCACCATTAGGAGTTTAATAAAACCATTAATGTCAATTTTGCTGTGTTATAGATCAGCAGAGCAGATGGTGGATTTAGACGGGAGTTAAAGATCGCAGGACAAGACCAAACAAGACCACGACTGGTTATCAGCAGGTCTGTCATAACGCATTAGGAGAGGAAACCTTCTTTAAAACCTCATTACAATGTGAAAATGATCATAAAAATGGCATTCAGCTGGAGAGCTCATTGTTGCTTCTCACTAAGATCTGAAATGAACTTTCACACATTTAATTAAAATTAAAGATCAAGTTCGACAAGGAATAGGATTTTGAATAACTTCTTCAAGCAAAAATGAAAAGTCTGTAATCATTAACAGCTTCTGCCAAGGAATAATAAAAAAAATTCAGAATTTTTTCAGAATATTAAGATATAAATTAAGATATATGAATGTTAACTTGCAATTTCAAGATGTAAACATTTCTAATAAGCAATTCTGTCACGAAGCATAATTGCAAAATAGAAACACATTTGCGACATGCTAACTTTGAGTTTACATCATCAAAGAAAAAAAGCCTGAAGGAAAATATTCAGAACTGCAAGAAAAGAATCACAACTACCCTTTTTATGTTGTAATTACCAAAGTGGTTTTGGACACTGACGTTTATTTTAAGGAAAAAAACATTACTGAGAAACTCTCATCACCATATTTTTTGTAGTGAACTACCCTTTAAGCCAAGCTTAAACTATGAATTGCTAATAAATCATAACACAGGTCTTTAAAGAGAAACATGCAGACAAGAGCTGCAAGGACAAAACTGGCTTTTGTTTTCTAGAAGGAAGTTGATTTCAAAGGATGTTCTAGTGATGAAACCTCAGAGACAGCAGGTGAATGTGTCATGTTGTTTTATGAATTACAGATACAACAATAAAATGTCTATTTACACTCAGCAGACTGAAGCCATAACAGAGTCTGGCACGCCAGACCCCGTCCTCACCAAACCAGCGAGTTCAAACCCCCATTTGGATAAAAGTCAACATTCATTTTATTCCCGCCAACGCTCTTTGTCACTAAACAAATGACTCATTTGTACAACAGAGCTCTAATGGGTGAGAGGGAACATCAGGAGGGGATATTTCTGTCAGTGTGAAGGGTCTGCGAGGTGAGAGCTAATCAAAGACAGAAAAATAATAATATGACAAGCCGGACCATTATGAGAGCCAGGGATGAGGAAAAGGTCAGGCATTCGCTTGTGGAGGAGGGTATCACGGTGATAAGTGGACGCAATTGGCCCATTCATCAACTACTGGCTCTTTGGACCTCTGAATTTTTTTTTTAATTACACTCTAAAACACACTTTTATTTAGTATGGCAGGGAACAATATCCCTGTTTCCACCGCAGGAACTTTCGCTCACAAGGTAGTATTTTTTTAGAGGGCAGGACTTGGGCGCTGAACAAGCTGACTGGTTGAGTTCACAAATTTCAACCACCATGTATTTGCATAATTTAAAAAAAAAAATAGTATTGTTATTGTGTAATATATACAACAGAGCTCTAATATCTCTGTTGTGGTTAAACATAAGATATCATTTGTTTTGGGTAAATCTAACAGGTAATCTTTGGTCTTTATTCTATTAACATGTTAAAATGAAAGCCAAGGCGAGCTGACTGACGTTATCAAGTACACTGCTCTTTGCAGAATAGCCAGACTTGCGTTGTTGTGTGCACAGGAGTTCACTCTCTAAGTCGAAATTGCAAAGTCAAAATTACAGGGGATGCAAGGGCGAAATTTGCATACTTGGTATTGAGAAACGTGTGCAGATCTATGCCACCAGACTATTTGCCTAATCTTAATGGTACTTTAGCCCACAATGGAAACGCAGACAGCAACAGTCTAGGGAAAAAAGTTCCTGGAACAAATTTTGGTGGAATAGCAGCTAAGGTCAATAAATATACAATGTATGTATTTATGCATAAATATGTAGATTTCTGAACCAATAAATGCTATTTCCACCACATCTCAAATTAGAGTACATATTGTATTAATTTATAGAATAAAATAGCAGACTAAATGTCTCATTAGTGAAATTTCAGTGAAAAGCGTTAGGAAAAAATGTCCACTGTTTATTGACAATACTAAAATCAGCATGGAGAAACCTTTTACACTACCTCAAAAATCCGGATTGTGAAGATTCCTATAAGATTTCCTTAAAATTGGAAACTGGACTTCATCCATGACTCCACTGAACAGCAAAAGTAACCGTGCTTCAAGGCTAATTTCATATTTAGCATCTTTTATATCCCAGATACACATATTAATAAAAACACATACTCATGACATGAGAGCTAGTGAAGAAGTGAAGGGGAAACAGCTGAGCCGGGTCACAAACTAACTGCCTCTTTAATTCCTGAGGTCCACGTCTTTTTACGATGGAGGGCTGGCGACATCAAAGCTCTCTACAAGTTTCCATGGAGATGCCTCTTGTCATCTTGAATGGCTTCTATCATGGCTGGCTCTTATATGTGCTGGATGAACAAGAGCAGCCCGTCAGATTACGATGATTCGAACCACGAGACAGGCACTCAGCCGTCTCACTGCTGGAATCAGGGTGACTGCCTCCTGCTCTAAAACATTGCAGAAGGAAAAGATTTGGAAACCACTGACAACACTGAATCTGTTATTCAATAGAACTACGTCAGGTTAGACGTCATACTGAATTTAGCGCGGATGAAAATGAGGCTGCAAAAGGAACAAACTTGCAGTGTTTGCAATGACACGCACTGTATAAATGTCCAAGATCACATCATTTCTCTGGGAGAAACTCAGAACTTTTAAAACTACTTTATCGGGTTTGTAAATGTTTTGACTCTACTTTTTGACTAACATTTTATACACTATGTTGACCTAGCTAAATCTAAATATATCTTCACAATGACCTCTACTACTTCATCATATAATTAAATTCAAATTAAACAGATCTTTTTTCTCAATCTTTAAAGTAAGAGGTTGATGTATTAATTTGACTATACAAAAATATCTCCTCAGCCAAAAAAGGCAAATAAAATACTTGACAAATCTGCATTCATTTCACATTTTAAGGAAAACAAATCCTAAAACATTTTATGGAAAAATATAGGTACAAGAAAACCTATTATAAATGGACCTTGAAGAAAAAAAATGGATAACACAAGAAATGATATTAAATTGTTGTACCAGTAAACAACAAAGACATAATGTAGTATTGAAGTAAGAAAGCACATTAATGGCGCCAATCATTAATTTCACATAATGGCCGATAAACAATAAATTACTTATAGTAAACACTACAAAGTAAAATCAATAATGTAAATATGACAAGTTTAGAAATGTAGGCCTCAAAAAATAATGAAAATTGGACAAAAATTTTTATTGCTGTCAAACCATTAATCATATTCAAAATAAACATTTTTTTTGTTTACATAATGTGTGCTGTGTATATATATATATATATATATATATATATAAAAATACAAATACATACTGTATTTATTTTTTATATACATAACAAATATACAAAGAACACACACCCATATATTATGCAAAAAAAAACTTTTATTTTGTGTACGATTAATTGTTTGACACCACTGCTAATTTCTTGATTAGTTAAAACTACATTTAACGATGATATTAAATTATAATCATTTTATTAAATCAAATATGAGCTTCAGATGATGGCCAAGGTAATCTAGATATAAAAATAGGAGAATTAGCAACTCCCACAATTAAATAAATAACATAGATTGGTACGGAAATTAAAATGTGTGTTGTTTTACAAAACACAGCTAGGTCAGAAACATACATAATCCTCTTCTTGTCATATCAGAGCTAACTAATTAAAGTTCTCAACCCTTAATTACACTGTGTGAATCAGCACGCCACTGATAGCTGTCAATCAACAGGTGTAAACAGCTTCAGTAAATCAAGAGGATTGCACTTCAATTCATTTACTGACTGCAGCGAGGAGAACAGTCTCAGTCTGTCATACGGATACAGGGTGACCTTGACAAGCTTTAGCTCAAGCCTGCAGGCCCCGCTGATCCTCTGAGCGGCTCACACACACACACACACAGAGCAAGCGCTCGACGTGAAAACACATAGTGAATATGAAAACGTTCAGCTCTCTGAGGGTCTCAGTATCCATGGTGAATCAGAGCATTACCTAACTCCCTCTGAAGTAGGCTGACGGAGTCTGAGCTGCATCAACCATCTGAAATCGGCATCTGCACAGCACGCGGAATATTAATCGCCTCACCCTCCGTGACGTGAGGGACGTGGATGTTGTACGTAAAAACATCAGCACACAAAGACAAACCCTGCACCATGATTAGAGTCATCATACCCGCTAAAAAAAGTCCAGTGAGGATACACAGTTTTTCCATGCTAGTGTCTACATCAGACAAACACAATGTTTTATTTCTGTCGAATATAGCAATGTTGGCCAATACCAATAATTATTTATAATTTAAAGCTAATAATCACTATATTGGCCCATGTTTTTCATTTTGTTTTGAATGTTTTTAAAAGAACTATCTTTTGCTAATCAAGTCTGAATTTATTTGATCAAAAATAGAGAAAAAAAAAATTGACATAGACAGTAGAATAACAGTTTTCTATTTTATTATAATTTGAAATATAATTTATTCCTGTGATGCAATACCATTTTTTTGAACCTGCAATACCTTTTTCAGGATTCAAAATTAATATTTAAAATAAAAATACTTTATTTTATGTTATATATGTCACTATCACTTCAGGGTTTCCCACAGGTTTGAAGGCAATGTGTGGTGGTCAGCCCGGGGGGGGGTTGGGGTACGATTGGATCCCCTAAAGGGATTTCCTAATTCCTAAAGGTTAATAATTAAAAAAAGATGTTAATAATTGGT
>JAUCMS010000052.1:16983401-16997625 GCA_032357445.1 Enteromius radiatus | reverse complement strand
GGAAATGCAGTTGAACGAATTCGCTGCGTGTTTTAAATAGTGTACAAAAGAATAACGAAACGCAATATGCGACGGTCGGTATTGATTTTTTTTTTTTTGTCAGTGTTGAATCTGTGGCGGTCCCGTCTATGTGTGGGAAACACTGAACTTTTTATCAATTTAACACATCCTTGCTAAATAAAAGTGTTAGTGCTGTCAAAGAATTAATCACGATTAATCACATCCAAAATAAATGTTTTTCTTTAGATAATATGTATTTATTTATTCTGTTTATATTAAAACATACACGTACAGTATATATTTTGAAATTATTTACATGTTAATGCATTTATATATTTATTGTCTTATATTGATATTATATCTAAATATATTTGCATGTGCTTATATTTATATATACATAATAAATATACACAGTACGTATAAATATATTATGTAAAGAAAAACGTTTATTTAACTTTTATTTTGATGCGATATTAAAATTAATATTCATAAAATGTATTATATTATATTATATATCAATATATTTTATATATATAGATGTATATAAAATCAGTACACACACATATATTATGTACACAAAAACTTGTATTATTTATTTATTTTGTGCAGATTATAAAAACAAACCCAAGAAACTAAAAAAATACACAACAGACGTTTTTCAAGAAGTTTGCTGTAAAAACCATTGTTTTATACCTTACAGGTTTTTCTCAAAACAACTTATATGTTTAGAACAACGGGAGGTTGAGTAAAGATGACAACATTTTAATTGTTGGGTGAACTATCTCTTTAAAAGCCTTTAAATCAGTTACGCTTTATGGCCTGGCGTTTTTACCTCAACCTGTAACTCACAGGTGTTCCTAACGACTGTGAGACAGCCAAGACTGATGGAATCAATTAATACAGCAGACAGGGTCCAGCCTAGCGGCACACACCTCTCCTCAGCATCAAACACTGCCAGAAATACAGAGCGAGTGAAAGGGGGAGTGATAAAGATATCATGATATCAGGACAAAAGCACTCAGATGTGAAGCCCAGGCCTCTCAGAGCAGTTCTGTGCTGTTTACTACTTCAAAATTGCCATAATAAAAACTCCCAGAAGGCTTTTCTTCCTTTTTCCCTGGCAACGTCTGATAACCTGCACCAGGGCCCACTGGTTTATGCCTGGAACACGCCACTGCTCTTATACAGCCACCACATGTCTCCCCACTGACAGCCGCTCATCTATAATTCAGCGGCTGAAATTTTTTGACCTGTTGGATTATTTAAGCATGGCACATTTCTCAGACTGTGGACCCTGTGATCCCAAAATGTCACTTTGTCGTCTGTACGGGTGAGGGAATCTTGGGGGAACTGGGGCAAGATGGGCGGCAGTCGCACATGTTAAGGTGAAATACAGCTTCAACATGCTGGAAGGCACCTTATAAACAGAATCAGAGGTGCAGCGATTAAATAAAGCAATGCAAGCACTGTTCTATCCGCAGCTGAGAAACTATAATGCATGTATGTATGCATGTGTGTTTCAGCACAGAGGATTGTACTCCGGTACATTTCATCGACAGTGCTATCAATCTTTTAAGAGTTGTGTCTGCATTTGCGCAGGAGGTCTGATGCCTCAAATTCAGGTCACGTTCACTATAGCAACTTAAGTAAATAAAACAAAAAAAACACTAAGTTGTAGTTAGGACTATGACTTGTTCCTTGCTGGTAAGTTGGCTAATTTCACACTCCCTGCTTGTGTCACGATCCACAAGTATGAAATTGTTAAAGCAGAGTTGTTTCAATAGCATGCACCTCTAGAGGCAGGACGTTTTATTAATTTCCATAAATCATTTTTTTTTCTAAATATCAATGCATAAGTTCAACAAAGATCAGCAAGTTCATAAGTGATTTATTTACTAAAAAATGTTCAAGGACAAAGATAGATTCAAAATGCAAGGAAATACTTTTTTATAAATTAAATTTAAAAAATTTTGAAGTAAACTGAATATAATTTTTTATATTTATATATATATATTTTATATACAAACGTTTTGGTTAAAATGTTTCCACTGGAGGAAAAACATTTTTAAACATTAGTAAACATATATATGGCTAAATATTGAAGCTGATTATTATTCTAATAAGTAAAATATCCAAAGTAAATTAAACAAAATAAATTAAATTGATCTCTTGCCTTTTAAAATGTGCCTTTTACGGTTTACTCCATTTATTTCTTCAAATTCAAAAGCTTTTTGAGACGTTTCCACTGGAACATTAACACATGCTAAACCATTAAACACTTTAAATACATTTATGCATACTTGACCTAGACATTCATTTTTTATTTCAACATAATTACAAATAAATACAAATATTCTGCATTGCATGAAAACTACTTTGAGATGACGAAAATTGGCTTAAAATAATTATAGAGGAGTTTAGCATAGTCCCGGCACAGAATACTGCTGCCACACCACAGGGCTTTTCAAGGTGTTCATGTATTTTGACACATTGTTTCCAGCAGTCAGACTCCCATATGCACAAGTAAAAGTTATTTTATGCATATTCATGCTGAAACTGTCTCTTCCTATTTTTTAGTGTCACACAGTATGATTGAATAAAAAAGCATGCACTGACAGTAAAGTATGATACAGTAAAAATAAATAAATAAATGCACACAAATTAATTGTTTTAAGGGGTAACTGCAGACAGCCCCCTCTTAGACACGCTCTTTAGAGACATCTACTCGGTCTGTCTACTGCAATATATAGTCCAGGATATTTGATCCCTGTACACTTGACTATTGCAAACACCAAACAAAAGCCCAAATCATAAAAGCGTGCAGAACATGAGCCAGGCTGTTATTCTGTCAAATCTCTGCACTGTAGGGTTGAAAGCGCAGCTCTCTTCCAGTCACAGAGGAAGTGATGTAATTGATCACACAGCCACAATACCCAGTAGATCTTTTTAGAACCTCTTTGAGCCCATCGCCAGCTGAATTATGTGATTTGAATGTGCGCTGAGGAACTAGCGTGGCTCAAATGTGTGGACCTGAGAACAAAATAATCAGGGCAATGGTCGCCATAGCAACAGACAGAGTACCTTCCTCCTGTGGGAATACTCATCGATGGCTGTAGCACTACAGGTGTAAGCTGTATGAGTGCTGTAGGACCGTCCTCACCATGGCAGTTTGTCTTTGAAGCTCAATATAATAGCTTTTCAAAGTGCCATATCCGCTTTGCTTTTTGGACTGGATGTAAATAACACTTATTGAGAGTAAACGGCATGAGATCTCATGCAAGAAAGCCTTTTTCCATAAAAACTTGGACTAGGATTCTCCAGCATGGTAAATTTATGCCACATATGTGCATGCGTGTATTATGCATGTACATATGCTCTTGCAATCCCATTAAAAGATCCGGATGAGCCGGATCAATTTAATCTGTTGGTCAGAGGTGGCACCGGGTCATGGGTTTTTTTATTAAAACATAAAAAAAAACTACAACCACATGTCCACTTTTCAAGCCCAATAAAATGCAAACTCAATTATGTTAAAGAGACAGTTCACCAAAAAAGGGCTGTCATTCTCACATTTTTCACCAAAGTCACACCAAACTTACTGTGACTTACTATGGCAACCATATAAAGTGTCTATCGATAGAAATGTTGCTATTTTCTGTATATTGTGGTATCATGTAAATACAGATACACAGTGTAGTACTGCTCAAAGTTAATAAAGCATGGGACTTGCTTCATTTAAAAAATAATACAAATAATTGTTTTTAATAAAGTAACTAGAGATAAAAAATGACTGTGTGTAACGGGCCGTGCGACACTAGTCAACTAAACAATACCGCTGCTGTTAATAGACGTCTAATAGTCGTTTAAATAACTTTTTGCAGATTCATGTTATAATTTATATTTTTACAAAGGCAGTCAAAATGTTATGTTATTGCTACATTTTAAAGATTATTACATTATTTTTAGCAGAAAACAAAATTAAATCCATATTATTTAAAGTTATATTTAGTTATCTAATCATTCTTAACATTCACTTGGCTTGATTTACTATTAATTTGTGAATTAAATTATTATTGCTTTATATTTTATACATATATATTATTATTATTATTATTTTGCTTTATGTTACTTCATATTTGTACAAAGACTACACTCAAACTGCCAAGTTAATGTTACATTTCTAAAATAACAATTTTATGTTACGGATTCTGAAATCTGGAACAGAAAGTCAAATTTTAGCTCAAATGGCAAGAACTCATATTTATAAATATCATAAGTCATAAATACAGTTGTATTTAGTTGGAATCAGATTGTTATTTTCAGAATAAGATCTTAAAATATTCCCATTCTTAGACTTAATTTGGACCAATTGTGCACAATAAGAGCAGGAATGTGCTTTAAGAAACCAATAGGGTCTATTCTGCATGTTGACTTTAAAGTCCTGCACATTTTCCTGTTTTGACATACACACTTTTTATTCTCCAAAAGATTCACCTTTATTTGGCCATTTTGTTTTCCTTGCAAATCAACAAACTCATCCTGAGTGGCCGAGTGCAGTGACCCGACCAGCTGTTCCAAATATTTTCATCTATGCACGTAAAAACCCATGCCGCCGTTGTTTTAGGGCTGCAGAGAGTTGAAATCACCAATCTGGTAAAGAGCCAACGCACCACTGCCCTCGTCTTGCTGGAAATGGCACTAAGCGTCTTAGACAAATCTTTTTCCTCTCCTCCCCAACACCCTCGCGAAGAGTGAGCCGAGTCCAGGTTCGCCTGAGGATCAGAGGTAGACAGAAGAAATGGAGGAAATCAAGCATGGCCATGCTGTTTATTTCCCGCCAAACGCTGAGGAGAGAGATGAACACAGGCAGAGCGATCTGTGAGAGGATGGCTTTGGTACAGCAGTCATCCCTGTCGCCCTGCATCGTACGAGGCGGAGCCGGAAACAACAGAGGCCAGACTGCTCTTAAATGGGCACAGGAAGGCCGCTCAGACAAAACGGCCCGTGCACAGGCTTCAAACGCACCCTCATGCCTGCTCTAGCGTGTTAGAACCGCATGACCAAACATAGAGACAGACAGACGGGCTGGAAAACACAAAAACAGACATGCACTATTCACCTTCAGCCATCAAAATACTTTTCAGCCTTTTGGTGATATATATATATATATATATATATATATAGATATAGATATAGATATAGATAGATAGATAGATAGATAGATAGATAGATAGATAGATAGATACACTGAAGCACTGAACTCACCACGTTTCAATACAAACTGATTGCCAAACTACTTAAATGACACTTAATTCATAACAATATTAAATATATTTTAACAAATATTTCATATATTGCTCAACCTAGTTTTATACAAATACACAAACACAATTTTAACACAAAATTTGACACTATAATGTAATTTGTGATGTAAAATATGAGACTATGATGTAAAAAAAGTGATTTTAAGGATACAAGCGGTCAGTCATCGTCTGTGACCAAGCAATCAACTACAGTACTCACATCCAAACATGACGCTGTTATGCATTTTTAATGACTGGACGAAGAAGACGAGGAGAAGAAAAGATTTGGGTGTGGAAGAGTGTCATGCCAGTGTTCTTGCCACAGGTCAATATTCATAGCAACCGAGAGAACCCTTAACAAAACTGTTACCATGGAAATAGAAGCACGGATTCTAAAACGGGAAACAGTACATATCCTGTGAACCGCCTCATCATTCATGAGACCATATTTTAGGGGTAAAATTAGCTCACAATACGTTCCCACTGTGTCTGTGCCTGTTCTGTCTGAGTGCTGCCACAGAATGCTGAGGTTTCTATATATGCAGATTCATAATTAGGTATTTCCTCACATATAGGTATTTTTAGCAGTGGATAAAATGAGCTTTTCAGGTTGAGATGCATGTACGTTTCTGAAAATGGCCAGCTGTCCCAGGAGAACCAAACATCTCTATAAACACTCTCCTGGCAAAGTCTTGGGCTCTTGTTAAAAAACGCAAATAATGTTAACACACACCCCTTTTTCTTTGCCTTGTTATAATTTTTGGTTGAAAAGCTTTTAAAGACTGACTAAACACTGAAATCCCTATTTTTAACTTTAAGTAAACTCTTTAGCTTTCATGACAGGCTTCATTTCTTTGACTGAAAGAAACATAAGCACTAGAGCCGTCAAAAGAATGACTGAGACATGCTTTTCACACAATTATATACAACACCTATTAGATAGCCGTGTACAGAACTAGCGCGGGATTATTATTTACCTCAGAACTTCACTTCTAATATGTAGCTACAAACATTAGCTAGCTTATTTTATTTTTCACTAAATTTCCAATTTAGCACATTTTTGTGCTTTTAAGCTTAACTGAATAAACTATTAACAATAATCAACAAAGCAAAATGTCTTGAAATTATTCAAAAAAATAAGCCACGCAAGGCCTGATTAACTAATTAAATCGACTAAGTAACATAATTAAACACAACACCCATGAGGTGAAAATGTACATTACTTGGCATTTAATTTAGCTCAGCCTTTTATTCTAATGTGAATCTATTAGCATTAGCGGCAAAAAAATGTAATTGGACAGGAAAACAAGGCTGTGAGGGATAGAGGTAAAACACATTTAATTGTTTTATACTGTTGTGGCAGTGGTTTAACTGAAGAAAATATGAAAATATAAAAACAAAAATTCCCTAACTAATGCACCTACATACTAATTATTGGATAAAAATTGTCAATATTTTACAGACACAAACAACTAAAGTAAATCAATTAATTCTACCACATCTAAAACCATATACATTTAGCAATGCTGTTTTATTTACCCCAGCATTTTAATAATATGAAATATTATTTTATTATATTTTCATTTTTAAATTTCCTTAAAATATATATTTTTTTATTTTCATATTATTTTCATATTTAAATATATATGTCAGTTTTACTTTTTAGTAATTTTATTCCTTTTTTTCAGTAACTGCCAATGCAACGTTTTTCTGCTTTTTACATTTTTTATATTTCTATTTCTATTATATTTACATTATATTTTAGCTGTATTAGTCATTTAACCACCTGGTTGTAGCTTGAGTTTACAGTAACAACACTTCTTAATACTATTAAATAGGAGCTAATCATATTTCACCACTAATTAAGCTGTATTTTTTTTAAACGACAGTTGCACTCACATAGTTAGCAGACTAAATGATCAAACCATCATTGCTATTTAGCTTAAAACAACAAGGCATACAAATACATTTTACTAATCACAATCTTCAAAAAGATTAACACAAGACCCGCCTGACTAATAAGAACAACAAAGACCTACTTTTCACACAATTAACGTCCATTAGGTGAAACTGCACGTTACTCTGCATTAGCTAGCAGTTTTATTTACCTCAGCATTTCACTCTAATATGAACCTATTGGCATTAGCTGCGCCTCATGTTTTCTGGCAAAGGAACGAGCCATTTTTCATGAAACGATTATCCCCTTTTTAAATGACAATTGCCCATTATAAATGTCAATAACAACAACACTACGAGGAGATGATTAAAAACACACATTTATTTCATTTGCCTCCTTTTAACATCCGTTTGTGAGAATTATGTGACTGTATTCAGGTCAAAGCGGGAGGGGAGGGAGACAAACCTTTGTTTGCCTTGCCGTTGGTCTATATTGCATTCATTCATGCAACACAAAAGCTTGTTATTTTCTCACGGCTGCTGGATATACATCTCTGATTGTTCCTCTCCGCACAATTCAACGACCGTACGGACTGACCGAGGCAGATTCACCGAACAGGATTCCGCCCTTTAAGTAAACAACAATCTAATAGAGAAACTATTATCACAGCTGAAATTGCACTAGTGTATTGCATAACACAGAGAACATCTGTTTTTAGGTGCACAACATACAGAGGCTGTGTCTTAACACACAACAAGAGTTCGCTATGGTGTCTAAATTGGTTTCGAAACACATAGTTTACATCTGTCCCATAGCTGAACTTGTCAGTAAAAATGATAATAAACCTCTCTTAGGCATCAAATATTTATTAAACTGCAGGCTGAATGGCTTTGGAATAAAAATCCACGTTTGTTGACTTCCTAACCAATCTCGTGCCTCGAAAATTGACTTTGTCATTCAGACATAACTTTACACGTTGACGTAAAGCTGGCAGCTTGCTTAACACATCTCTCCGAGGCGATAAACTGGGCCAAGCTGACGGCACACAAGCAGCATCCCCGTCTGAATTCACTCTAACATGCTCCACAGGGAGAAACCATCTTCCACCCGCAAGAAAGTCCAACTCACGGGGAGAGAGAGTTGCCTAGCAACCGGGCTCTTGGAAAAAGGCAGCAGCAGCCATTTTTCATTTTCAGTTTCAGATTTGAAATCTAATAGCAATAATTGAGAGAGAGAGAAAGAGAGAAAGAGAGAGGGGAGGGAAACGAGAGTACACAAATAAATACGATTTACACAATTAATTTGATTAATCATGCTCTTTCCTCCAAATTACATTCATAAACGATGCATCCATGTGCTAATGAATTGAGGATTTGAGGGTCTGGATACATACTGGAGATGTTTGGGTTGGGGGGATGGGGAGTTGTTTCTGATATTTTTGTTAACAGAATAAGCTAAATAAATTAGCAAATTCAGAATTATTTAAATTCACAAACATACACATATTTAGGCATTTAAAGGTTTTTGTTTTCACCTAAAACTAATATTCAATATGGCCTAAAAAATCTGGCTAAAATAAACCTTAAAACAGATTATGTAAACAGTTCAGCTGAAGCTCTTTTTTTTTTTTTTTCAAAATGCAAAATGTATTTTTTTTAATGTTAAAACGCCAGATATATCACAATGTAGCTGAAGGGACAAAAAAATATGTAAAAAAATATCTTTGATTTTAATATAATATTACAGCAAAATCTTTTAATTATTTTTTAAAAATGTATTTATTTATTGTAAATGTATAATTTGTTTGTTTGAGTCAAGTTCCTAGTCAAAAATATACACAAACATGGTAAATATTTACAGATATCTTCCATTATTACCTACAAATGCTAGAATATATTACAAAATTCATGTACAATAAATGTAAATGACAACTGGGGTATATATATATATATATATATATATGCATTGTAAGCATATTTTTACATTTAAACACAAAAATATTTTTCAAAAAAGTTCTTAGTTCTTTTTCTAAAAAGATAAAATGTTATAAAAAAAAATACAAAAAAAAACATGAGAAACTTTAATTGCGCTGACCTCTAAATCCAGAAAGCAGTGCCAGTACAGATAGTAAGAGAGGTAATTAGTAATTAGTAAGCTTGACAGAAGCCCACAATAGCCTAATGAAGAGGTCAATAGTCAGTGAGGTCATCAAACTGAATAGCAAAGAAACGCATGACTGTACATGACTGATAACAAAACAACTAGGGATGGATGTCACAATGGGCAACTAACTAGTCAACCACACACCACCTGCATGATTAGTGAAGCTTTGCTCAGGCAACCCACAGGCTAGACGATTTAGAAAATATTTCATTTTGCACATCCCTAGAAACAAGCAACACCAATGTTTATGCAAGTAAAACGCAAACAACTGGCAGAATGAACACAGGATGCTAAATGACCAAAGGGCTCCGAGTTCCAGTTTGGAGCCTCACAAATCTGAAGCATGGCACAATGCGAGTATTGATGTCAAGGCTAATGCATTTCATGTGCAAATGGGAAAACACCACCAGGAGACTCAATTAGGATTCAAAGTTTCCAAATATTGTTTGAACAGGGTAGGACAAGACACTGCACATGGGTAATAATGAACACCCAGAGTCATTCTGCGGGGAAGTACATCTCTTTTTTACAACGAGTCAATTCTGAAGACATATTGTAGATGAAAGCCCCACTGAGAGCAGGGCAAACATAGCCAATAAGGGCAGGAATGTTCCCCTGTGGAGCACATAACCCTAGACACAGAGACATCCATTGTAATCAACTACGTCAGATACAGTGGGAGAAGATGGGTCCTCTGGGCATTCTGAGCAGGGCTTGGGGAATCTGGAGTCTTCTACTGTCTTGTGATCAGCTGAAGATCAAAAACACCATTCAAGTAAACATGAACTCAAATTAGACCCTATATTCTTTCTTAATGTATGTTTCTGATATTTACATAATTATTGTGCAAGTTATTTCAAATAAAATGAATCAACGTATAACAAGGCCACATGGGTGGGAAAAATAATGGTAACCAATAAAGAAAAACTTCAATTAAACAATAAACAAACAACTATTTGGACAAGGCATCAAAATAAAATAAAACAATAAATAATATATATAAACAATATATGTATATATAAATAGTGGGTTAAGCTTTGGATGTCATTATAAAAAAAAAAAATAATAATAATGTTGGGTTTCACTAGGAAATATTTATGCAGGGAGTCATAAAACAATCAAAGCCAAAACGAAAACTAAACCAACAACAACAAAACTTATAAAAAACGAACCAAAACAAACAAAACTAAATACAAACAAACATAAAACAGCAGTCTTGTGCACAAAAAATATTGATTATTTTTGTTGTTATAAACGTAAAACGCAGACTTAAACAGACTTAAAAAACAAACAAGGTTTAAGCAGTCTTTTGCACAAAGCAGTACATCTCATCTCTGTTTGGCTGGTCATCATAGCTCATTCTCTGGCTAAGGAACTGAGCAAAACGAAAAGAATGCACTGTCTGGATTTTGTAAACACTCAACGCGGTACAGAAAGCAGAGCAACTTTAAGTCATGCCATTAACACACGCGAGTACGTAATACTCCTCGCTTCCAAAGCTCTGGCGATATCACTGCAACAGGGAATGAATGACATGCAGAATAAAATCTGTCCCTCACGAGGACGGTTTAATCCCTGAGTGTTTGGGCTGCTGGGAGAGGCCGGCGTGTGAGCTGAATACAAGACGCGTTCTTCACAGTGGACATACAATCACACAAGCACACTCATACATACATACAGAGTGGGCCTGCAGAGAAGTAATATAACACCCAGGGAACAAGGTGCCACGCCTGACCGCACAGAGTCGAGGGAGAAAAACAGACTGAGAGGGAGAAAGAGTAAGAGAGAGGTACAGCCAAAGAGAAAGCGAGGAGCAGAGGAGTGTAGAAACATTATCCCACCTCCATGCTTTGTGTGCACCAGAGAAAGGGCCTTTTAACATACATTAAACAAGAGCAACAGGCTCGTGTTCATGAGACAAGCTCTGTCTGTGTGTGTGTGTGTGTGTGTGTTTGTGTGGTATGTGTGTAATTACTACAGTCATAAAAGCTATTAACAAAAACACTAAAAATGTATGTACATTTAGACATTTGTGTATACACAAAATATTATGTATACCGTTCAAAAGTTAGGGTAATTTTTTTAAGCAATCATTTTAAGCTGCAACTGTTTTCAACATCGATAGCACGAAAAAAAAAATTTCTTTAGCAAAAGCAGCATATTGCAATAATTGAGAAAATTATTTTATGAAAAAAAGTGAACCAAAACTAACAAAAACCAAATTAAACAAAACAACAAACATAAACCAAAACAAACAAACACAAAATCAAAACGAACAAGACAAAAACTACACCAAAACAAACAATACATTTTATTTATTATTATAAATTTATATAGTAAAATATCAAATTAAATGCAATAAAATGAAACAAAAATACAGTAGAAGATTAAAAAAAAGGGGTTTCATATTGACATAAAAAGCCATTTTTACATTTTAATTTTTCATAATATTACTGTTTTACTGGTGAGCACAAGAAACTTATAAATAACATTAATTATATTAATAATAATAATATATTTAATAAAAATACATATTATTTTATATAAATTTACAAAAAAAAAAAAAAACTCAGCTAGTTGGTGATTATAACCATATGTATATACTATAGCATTTAAAGGTTAAATGCTATGTACTTTAAAGTACCAAAGAGACCAAAAGAATTTAATGGTCACTATGATATTACCATAACAAAATAACCCAGCAATGTCATAGTACTTCTTTGTAAGGAACTGAATTAATGCTTCAAGTCAAGTAGGTGTAGAAGTCATGACATATTCAGAACAAAGAAACAGAGGTCACAATGTTACAAAGCTCTCCTACAGCAGGAGTCACATTTGGTCATTGTTTTGAGGTGAGAGAATCCAAAGGGGGGGTTGATGACTAACCGCAGAATAAAATGCCAACCCAACCCAAGTTCAAGCCATTGCATTATCATGAGCAAAGCGTTCCTTATTTCACAGAACAGACTTACTGTGTGGACGAAACTTCAGAGAAGCCTGCATTTCGTCCCCCCACCCACCTCCCACAATTCCTAGCAGTTTCTCTCCATTACATTCATATTTCCGCAGCTTTTATACAAGTCCTGCAGAAGAGCAGTGGCTATTGGCCATGACAAAGGATTAAAGAAGCTTAGTCTCTCTTTTGAGACTCTGGATTCTCTGTTGGTTTGAAAAAGGGGATTACTTCCACAACAAAAAAAAAAGACCACACTTGTATCCCCCCAGTTCTTTTCGGGAAAGAAACTCGACTTTTTGTTTAAAGCCTGGTATTGATTTATTTCGCGAGGCCCATGTGGAAATGACTTTTGCTTTCGAGAGTCCCTCAGACTGAGATCGGTTCTGGTATGCTTCCTGTCATACGGACATGGCCAGCGGTGCAGTTGTGGAGTGAGAGGTGAGCAGCTGGATTCCTGGAAATCACGTTAACTGGAGAGAGTGGTCTGGAGTCTCTAAAGCACTGGTGGAGGGGTTGGGATTTGTGGATTCGCCCCTGAGAAAACAGGCTGCTCATGCGTCACAGTGCCAGGTGTAAAATGCCAGCGTCTGTCGACCGTACCTTGCCAAAACTCCATCCATCAGTGATATTCAAATGCACTGCTTTTGGGACCCCCAAAAAAAGCAGATTGAATGAAATTCTTCCACGCTTCATTAGCGTTCCATCACACTGCGCTTCCATTAAAGTGAGTAAGAATCGCGAATAGGTTAAGAACTGAGCAAAGCATATTACATGAGAAAAAAAAACATCAAAGATGACCTTTTAAAGGTGGTGATAGGTGAAATAGAAGTAATTCAACATTTTAAAGGGAAAGTCCACTGCTGTTTTCAAATCTTTGCACATGAAGATAAGTTCCACCAGATGATATTACTGACTGGCAGGTCATGTTTAAATATGTGTTAGGGTTGTGTGCCGTCCAGAAGTGAACTGATAATGCCTTTTAAATTCCAACTCTATCCCTGTGGTAGCAAAAAGGATGCACAGCTGCAGTTTGAATTTGAATGCATGGATATAGAATTAAACTGCATTCAAAGAAATTCATATCCTGTTTTCCCCGTCACTTTTAATTGTTCAACAGTTAGAACTTAATACATCACCACAGCATTCAGTAATCACTTTTTTTTGCAATCTGATGAAGCCATTTCAATCATGCCAGCAATCCAGTCCTTTAGTTCTGTGGTTTTGTGCCATCATCTTTTGCATTAAATTATATATCATTGTAATGATATATAATTTTCTTGCTAGAAAAGTGAAGTTTAAGGACAAACTTTGAATGCTGGAATCAAAAAGGTCTTGTTTGAAAGTTTGGAAGTCTTTAAAAGAAAAAGATTTATAGGACAGAAAGACAGATATAGAACGACAGACAACGACGGAAGATTAGAATGTTAGATAGAATAACAGAATGATAGATAGACCGATAGACAGAAAGATAAGATAGAACAACATATAGAACAATAGAATGATAGAAAGATAGAACGATAGATAGAACAATAGAAAGAACGATACATGGAACGATAGAACGATAGATAGATAGATAGATAGATAGATAGAACGATAGAATGATAGAACGATAGATAGAACAATAAAATGATAGAAAGATAGAACGATAGATAGAACGATAGATAGAACGATAGAAAGAACGATAGATAGAACGATAGATAGAACGATAGATAGAACAATAGATAGAACTATAGAACGATAGAACGATAGAACGATAGATAGATAGATAGAACGATAGATAGATAGAACGATAGATAGATAGAACGATAGAATGATAGAACGATAGAATGATAGAACGATAGAATGATAGAACGATAGATAGAACAATAAAATGATAGAAAGATAGAACGATAGATAGAACGATAG
>JAUCMS010000052.1:16931648-16978987 GCA_032357445.1 Enteromius radiatus | reverse complement strand
ACAAGGATCAAACATGCGCCCCACTTGTCCTGTGTTTAAACAAATGGCCTACTGGCTTTAAGCATAATACTAACACAGAACAATGTCCCTGATTTCATTATTACTAAACAGATTTGGAAGTGAAATCCCAGATTTGTTGCTGCAACTGATATTTACTCATGTATTTGTGTATTTAGTGAACATTACAGTCATTATAAGAAACAGCAGAGAAGGGTAAAAATTATATTGCATAACTGATGCATAATTTATTACAGGGTTATTTTAGGTAAAACCATAAAAAAACATTTCTGTTACCTCAATTAAAATAAATGGTAAATTAAATATAAAATTAACTTCTTTTTTTTTTATTTTCAGCCAGGTGTCAAGACGATATGTCTAATTTTCATTTCACTTGATGCACTAAGAAAAATTTAAAAAAATATATTAACTTTTTTTTAAATTATATAATATAAATTATCTTTTAAATTATAATTAAAAATTATTAAAACAAAGAAAGATCAAAATGGACTATATATATATATATATATATGTGTGTGTGTGTGTGTGTGTGTGTGTGTAAATCATTTACATACTAATTAGGTACTTATATATATATATTGTTATAAAATCTTGCATATATATGTCTGTGTATGTATATATATATGAAGAGTTTATTTGCAAAAACAGATCATTAGAATCATATTTTTTATTCTGTTATCATGTTTTTATTGTGTTTTATTGCTTTAGTCATTGTTTCTTTTAAAGTGTTTTTTAACCTAGTCAAAATAACCCAACTGCAGTTTGGTTGAGATTAACTGGAAAGCACAAAGAAAAAACATGATTTCTGAGTTATCTGTTTTTGCAAATGAACTCTTCATATATATATATATATATATATATATATATATATATATATTATATTTCTTGGCACAGCATCTTAAAAACAAGGGACATAAATCAACAAGATATGTATAAGGTGCTTTATTTAAAAGATGCAAAGAGTTTTATCAACTCTAACAACGAAAAAGAATCCTGTAGTAGAACATTCCACATATCTGTCATCAGTTTGCCCCTTACTTTCTGTCACCCATTTCCTTTTTATTATAGCTTTGTCTGGTATTCACTATGAGCGAAATGTTTAAAACGATAGATGATACTGATCAAAGTGCTGCGGACAGATAAGAGAAAGGCAAGGGGTCTCTAAAGGCTTGGAAACACAAGCACATTGTTCCTGAGCAGCACTGTGATGTAAACAGAGGACTTGATTGAGACCACATGACTGCATTCCTATAGCAGCTTCAGAGACGCACGCATTAGATGGACAGTAAAACTGCTGCGGCTGCTGGCATCCAGCTGTGCAACCGCTGTCTGTCTGTTGCAAGATCACGTGACCACGCCAATTTTTAACGCGTCAGCAGTTTAACATCCAGGACAGAAAATGTGAGAGGTGCTTGGCCAATGCAAAATGTTAGGGTATTACTTTAGATGCTTGCTTACCGGTCCAAGATTAAAGAGGTCATATTAGGTAGCCATGGCTTTGGTTCCTCCAGTGCATACAGATTTTTTTTTCAGATTTTACGGTCTTCATACAAAAATAATAAGTTAAGTCACCTAGAAAAGCAATAACACACTTCAATAACTAATATGAGCTTGAGAAAGAGTAAAAGTAAAAATTAGGCTTGACTGCTAATGAAAGACACTGGAGATCATTCAAAATGTTGTTTTTTTTTAATTAAGTATTAGAATAATAATAAGAATGTATTAAATTGAACAAAAATGCCTGAAATTTTCAAATGAATATTGTTCTTTATATTCATCAAAACAATCCTGAAAAAAATGTATCATGGTTTCCACAAAATATTAAGCAGCACAACTATTTTCAGCATTTATAATAATAAGAAACATTTCTTGAAATTATTTTAATATGCAGCAATGACTACTAAAAAAAAAACAGGCTTGCATCACAGTACTAAAATAAATGTTAACAAAATAATACAGAAAAGAGCTATTAAAAATTGTAACAATTTCACATTATTACTGTTTTTACTAGTCTATATTTTTAATACAATAAATACAGCTTTGGCGGGCATCAGTTTAAACTTCAAAATATTATCAGTGATCATTTACTCATGTTGTTCCAAACCTTTTCTATTCTATAAGTATTTGGAAATATTACATTTTTTGTCCATACAATGCAATATTTTTATTGGACCGAAACATCTTCACTTGTTTTTTGCAAAAAAGCAAGTGTGCCAATTCTACTGTTGCCAAAAAAAACTTTTCCTGAACACTCATTGGTCAAATAAACAGACAGCCCAGCCCCAAACACATACCATCGCTTGAATCAATGTTGCTGTAGACGCAATGTTCAGACATACATGTTTTAATAGCACCATCATGTTTACACTTTTCAAGGGTTTGTATAATTGTCTCTGCATATGAGGCTTAAATAGAGCAAGTACACATAACGAAACAATTACACACTCCAACTTTAAGACCCAAATGTTGCAGATTTCTTCAGAAGGGTTGAAGATTTCCATCTGAAACAAATCGAGCCTTCTCTCTACATGTAGTCATCTAGGTTCACGAAGGGCAATGCAGACATCTGTTACGTTTTAACACCAAACCCAACACATGTGCAATCTAATGTGGTAAAATATTTCACTTATTAAACCCATTCAACGCCACTTTCACCTCCAATTACGAGTGTATCAAGGCTTAACGACTGAATTACAGCCCTTGGTCGGAGCAGTTACCTTAAAACGCAAAAAAAAACATATTAGCACCACCAAAAATAGGGCCCTATGGTTTCTGCAATGTAGAAAGTGAGGAAGGAATGGTTGAATCCAGATATAAAAATAGAATTAAGCCTACAATATAACATGGAATTTGCCCAATTTTGGATGGATACATCAAAAGTAGGCCAGTACAATTAAATCAGAACACTATATGGATAGTGAGTATTAAGCCGTGATTGATCGCATCCAAAATAAAAGTTTTTGTTTACATAATACATGTATTTGTACCGTGTATATTTCTTATGTATATATATATATATATAATACAAACACATGCATGTATATATTTAAGAAAAAAAATTATATAATAACAGTAATATAGAAATGTATATACACATGTAAATATTTTCAAAATTATATACATAATAAATAAACTCAGTACACATACATATATAAAGTAAACAAAAACTTTAATTTTGAATGCGAATAATCTGGATTAATAGTTTGACAGCACTAATAAATATACTATTTAACACATAAACATAATCTCTCTGAGAGTCATCCATGAGCATTTTACTTCTTTATTTTACCCGTCAAAATAAAGGTTTGATTAAATTGAAGAAATTATGACAAATATAGTAATGTAATAATAGTATTGCTGCTAATATTAGTGTAATTTATTTACAGGAAAAAAAATATTCATCAGAATTTATTTATTCTTAAATAAAAATCAAAATACACAACACAAATAATAATAAATATTTTTTTGCAAAGTCAATTAAGTAGAGATGCTTTTGGTTATTGCAATTTAACGAGATCATTAAAAATGGAATCCAAAAAAAAATGAGTTAAAAGAAATAAATGAAGTAAAACTGAATTTGAAAAAAAAAAATTTCATAGGGCCTTAAAAATGTAATTTGTGTTAAAGTTTTTATATATTGTGCAAGTTTCATGAAAAAAAAATTAAATATTAAAACAAAGTCTAAAAAAAAATAATACAAAGAAACAGAATGCAGAACTGAAAATTAGAACTGAAATAACAGAGTTCAGGAAAAAATAACTGAGTGTCTGAAAATGGAAAAAGAAACATCGTCCGAGTTACATCCTCAAAACCTTGCTTTCAGCTGCTATAAGGAAGCAAATTACGTTATTTCGGGAACGCATTATTTACAGCATTATGAAACACCAGGTGTCTCCCTTCCTATTTACTTAGCACATTTTTCTCTAATCGGGACAGGCGGCAGGTTTGGAGGAAATGAGCTTACACCTTTCTCTTAGCGACGGGGTTAAAGGTCAACGTGAGCCGGATGTTGTTGCAGAGCAGTCAGCGGGCCGAACAGGCGCTCTTTGAGGCAGCTGTGTTCTCAAATGAGGGCTTGGTTACAAATGCAGCATTAAGTTACACAGTCATACGGCGAAAAATATGCACTCAATTCCCTGTGTAAGAAATGTCCTCCAAGAGCGGGAACAGATTTAGCTTCACTGAAGCTGCGGAGCAAGTCAGCAAGGTGTGAAATTGTTTACTACCTTCATAAGGCAATAAGTGGCTTTTACACGAAAAAATGGTGCGAATTTGAACGTTTATTAAGTGTCTGTGAGTCTATGAATAAACTCAAGCAGTTTAAGCTTGGACTGGAATGAAATGTCACAATTTGAGCTTGTCCATACGTCTCCCTCAACATCGATGGCTCCAGTTATACTGCATCGGACTGATGCTGCAAGATTATCTCGTAGACATCTGATGACACTCTTCCAACAACAACAACGAGTGTGGGAAACTGAATGTGTACAGGCATGTACAGAACTTGTGTAACTCTTTTCTCGGTATCATAACGTTAAGGTTATTTGGAGGTAGACCATGTGAAACATATGCTAACAAATTTCCATGTCTCTTGTACGACTGCAATATGCACAAGCTTGTGACATACTATATTTTTGTCTGACTAGTGCTCTCAATTAGATCTTAACATCTGCTTTGAGTGGGGAGGGGGTGTCACAGGGTCAAGCGGACAACAGTGATTGGATGAAAGTGGCGGATAAGCAGTTTGGAGGTCAGTCGGATGACATAATCCCATAAGGCTAACAGTAGTCAAAGGAGATTTGCGGTAATAGATCTCCTTTATCATGCTTCATGAAGACGTAAGTGCAAGTTCGCTTTCTTAGATGGTGTATCTCATGAAACCTGTCAAGAATGAGTCTTGTTGAGATTTTATCCCAATAAAAAACAAACACACAAAATTTATATTTCGCATAAAGAAAACAAAGCCTGCATTGTGACTTAAGCACATTTTTAAAACTAAATTAATATTATAAGGTATCAGAATGTTGCATTTCTTGGTGATTTTCATAAAAAAAATAATTTTTCATAAATTCATGTTAAATTAAACAGCACATAAAAAACTACTTTTAATATACAGATACATGTAGGCTATATGTGTAAATCTATAATTATATTATAGATTTACACATATAGCATTTGTCAATATTTAACACTAATTTGATCAATTATATATATATTTATATATTTTACTTAAATTAAATATTACATTTAACATTTAAAGTAAGATACATATAGAAAATATATTGTATAGTCAGGTAGCAGAGCTCCGTCAGCCTGGTCCAAGCCACCATCATGCTGCCCCGGAAGGACTCCAGATCCCTACTACCTATTACCTGTGTGTATGGTGATACCCAGCATGTTCCGGCCCGCAGTGAGGCAACTGCAGGTAGGGATTGTCAAGGAGCTGCCTGTTCCTGTTCTCCTGGGGAGATATTGGCTGGGCTTCGAACAGCTGCTCACTGCCAGTCCAGCCGGGAGCCGCCGAAGGCGCTGGACGGGAAGACAGACCTCCTGCCCTGCTCTGCTAGCATCGGACAGCATCGTTCATTAAGGCCCAGTGTGAGGGTCACTGACTAAAACATCGTAGGTCCCAAGTACTGGTCATTGAAGGCCAGGAACACCAGCAAGCACCCCATCCTCTCCCGCACTTCCATCGGCCGTAATGGCCTGTTGTATTGCATCGCCCAGTGGAGGGGGAAGGTAAAAGAACTTCCTGTGGTGCCGAAATCCAAGAAAGAAATAATAATGGAGCTCGCCCACACCCATCCGATGGCTGGCCACCTAAGGGGAACCAACACCACCCAGTGCATTTGAGACTGCTTCTACTGGCCGGGTCTAGACGGTGAGGTGAAGTGGTTCTGCCAAGCCTGCCTGAACTGCCAACAAACGCCCAAGTTACCTCACCCCATCCCACTCATTCCGCTTACCATCATAGAGGTGCCCTTCGAGCAGATCGGAATGGATCTGGTGGGGCCGTTGCCTAAGTCTGCCCCGGGTAAAGAGCACGTACTGGTGATAGTCGACTATGCTACCCGGACCCAGAGGACATCCACTGAGGAAAGCAATGGCAAAAGCCATCTCCAAGGAGCTCTTCCTGCTCTGCACCCAAGTCGGCATCCCAGCTGAGATACTGACTGACCAAGAGACCCCCTTCGTGTAATGGCTGATGGCTGTACTCTGCTGGCTGCTGGGGGTAGAACAGCTGCACACCACCATTTACCACCCCCAGACCGACAGATGTGTGGAGCGCTTCAATCAGATATTCAAACAAATGCTGAGAGGTGTGGAGGCTGAGAATAAATGCAATTGGGACCTGATGATTCCCTACGTTCTGTTCGGGATTCGAGAAGTTTCCCAGGCTTCCACGGGATTCACGCCTTTCGAGACTGCTCTTTGGCCACCAACCCAGGAGACTGCTGGACGTTGCACGAGAGGCGTGGGAGCAGCAACGGCCCCTCTCCGCTCCGTAGCATAGCATTGGATAGTTTGACAGCTATTGGGTATAGGTGGACGAACTGCTGGAACGCCTGGGGAGGGCCCGATTCATCTCGACCCTAGACCTCACCCAGGGCTACTGGCAAGTTCCTCTGATGGAGTCCACCAAAGAAAAAACAGCTTTCTCCAAGCCAAGCTGTCACTGGCAGTACTGGACCCTCCCTTTTGGCCTCCATGGGGCACCGGCCATGTACCAGCGGATAATGGACATTCTGTTCCGCCCCCACCAAGCCTACGCCGCTGCCTACCTCGGAGACATCGTCATTCACTCTGAGACATGGGCAGACCATCTGGAGCGGCTTGCAGCGGGTGCTGCTGGAGCTTCGACAGGCTGGACTGACGCCAACCCCCAAAAGTGTCACCTGGCGCCCCCAAGGCTAAGTACCTGGGGTTCTAGGTGGGCCGTGGACTAATCCAGCCCCAACAGAAGAAAGTCGAGGCAATCCTGTCCGCTCCTCGTCCAACCACGAAGACCAGGTACAAGCCTTTTTGGGGTTGGCGGGATACTATAGGTTTTTTATCCCTAACTTCTCCACCTTAGCATCTCCCCTGACAAACCTGACCAGGAAGGGGCAGCCGGAGAATATAATATTATAACACCACACTCGACAAGGCACTCCAGGACATCAAGGCCGCTCTCACCTTGGAGCCCTTCCTGCGAGCCCCCGACTTCACCCTTATGATGATCATGCACCCCTGCAGAGGATGGTCTGCGCCAAGGGCACCAACGGCAGGGTGACGCTTTAGTTCCTGGCGCTCCAGGACTTCCACTCTTCCGTGGAACATCGGGCTAGGCCTGCTAACGCAAATTCTGGGGTCTTTTCTTGGTTGTGTAATTCTTCAGATCGCCACTATGTATACACATATACATACATACACACACATATATAGACTTATTTTGTAACATTATGGTAATGAGAATTGGTGAATAGGATGAAAGAATGCGACAAATTTTCATGAGAATGCCACAATGCAAAAGAGATCCCAAAATAGAGCTCATTTTCTTTATGCAAAATAGAATTTCTTAATGGTGTGTGGTGAAATGTGAAATGTGCATGTTCTTGAAGCACTGAGGTAACACCTGAGGTAAAGAGTCATGTTTTAGTTTTTTTAAGTAATTTACCTACTTTGGATCATGAGGAAGTGAGACGTAGAAGGGGAAAAAAAAACACTGGCATGATGCCGTGAACACGGAAGTGTTGTTTAATATTCATTTTTCTATGGAATACTGGGAGTGGGGGAAAACCGGGACTCGTGGTATTTGCTCCCACAGAGACTAAAGAGACTGAGAGAGGAAATGATGTCAGTCACACCAGATGCTACAGCATCTGTTATTAACTTCTATAGGTAAACAAACTATACATTCCCTACTAAATATTAAACAACCAAATGCTATAGCAAAGACACATATAAAATTAAAACTGCAGGTAAAGCAATGAGATACCATCTGTCTGGAACAGTTTACAAATAATTTATGGCATTTAGCAAATGTCACGATCTCCCCATGTCCAAGCACAGGTGACTGGCAGTGACACAACCTCAGCACCGCTATCTTGCAGCGAACAGGGTGCCTCGACCCCACAGCACAGCCCCTGTCAGCTCTCATCAGAGCCCTTCACATACCTCACAA
This sequence comes from Enteromius radiatus, assembly GCA_032357445.1. Taxonomy (NCBI): domain Eukaryota; kingdom Metazoa; phylum Chordata; class Actinopteri; order Cypriniformes; family Cyprinidae; genus Enteromius; species Enteromius radiatus. The sequence goes on along the minus strand of JAUCMS010000052.1, from coordinate 16,970,805 downwards.
CATTCCAACACTTCCTCTCACATCTGCATCTGCCATGCAGCAACACTGACCAAATACTAGAAAAATACAGCTCCTTTAGACTTCCAGAAAAAAACATTTCTTTATAGGATAAGTTAATAAGTAATACAGTAATTGTATGGATTTATATATATATATATATATATATATATATACACACACACATTATGCGCGTGTGTGTGTGTGTGTGTGTGTGTGTATATATATATATATATATATATATATATATATATATATATAATATACACACACACTAACACACACACACTATTACTTATACTATCTGATACTAAGAAACTATTTCTACTATTTTGTAAATTGGTTCTTTAGAGAAAGTTCTTGATTTTTGTGATGAAACATTCCTAACTTACATAAATCTGTGAATATTAAAGGCGAGGGTGCAAAGTGAAATCAACACAAAACATAATAAAACATCTTCACATAGAGATACAGTCATTTGTGCCGACATCCTCAACAGGCGAGGCCTCAAATAAGGGTCAGATAGGAGTTCTTTTCTTCCACAGCCAGCATGACCCCTGTATAACAACTTAACCTTTTCACTTACTAACAGTTTTACCCTGAGGGTGAAATGAGATCCATTCATCCTTTATTTGGCATGAACGAGACTAATACTGAGTTTGAAGAATCAGTATCCATTAAGAGTCTGCCAGCATAGACAGAAGACCACTGAGAGAAACTCAACAATCTGGGGATGATTTCCAAGCCATGCAACTCAAAGTCAACGTGAACAAGAACAAGTGCATGTAAAAGATGCACAGCATAAATAATACATCAAACCGAGGTTTGACTTATAAATGGAGGCAGCGAAACACACAATACGTTTGTTAAACCGTATGTCAACTTTACAAATACAATATTGTCCTTAAGGGCATTATAGGTCAGCAAACAGACTGTTATGTTCAAATCTTTCTGATGAGCAGACGTTCGGTAATTTCCAGGCCTTTCATCCTGTGCCAACACACTGAGATAATCACCTCTCCATAAGCGCAGTGCTAAACAGCACCACAAGCTAAGCTGGAATGGCATGGGAGCATCTTATTTCTACAAAGGCAAACACAAACACAAGCAGAGGTTCAGAGGAAGCATACAGTGCTGCAGAAAGAAGGAACCGAGCCAGAATATTCCTTCCACCGCAATCATAAAGTGAGGCAAAACGTTTAAATGCAACAGAAGCTAATTAAGGCTAACGAAGCTTGAAGGGTGGCTAAAAATACTCGTGTCCACTTGCAGACCAAGCAGCCTGTGATCATCTTTAAGTGAAGTTTTTCTGAAATTATGTATGGCTTTGAATAGAACGCAAAGGAGGTGTTTGCCTTTTGAACATTCAAAATAACACACGCTGCAGTTCCATTTACAACTACAAAAACTTAATAAAAATGGCTTCCATATATGACAGGCCTAGTTTTCATGCTCTGCTAAGAGTGCGTGAAATATTCAATGACTTTTGCACAAACCGTGTAACGTTTCTGACATATCTGTTATGCAAATTTATACTAAAGTGATAAATAATGACATGACTTTTAATTTTACATTGCTTTATTAAAGTACCATAATAAACGCTTGAGCAGTTGTTGCTATGGCTACCTGCTCAGGCAAACGTGACTAATTTTCACAAATGTCTGTTTTATTAATTTACCAGCTGAAAATGCTCATTTAAAAGAGCTTGGTCTGCTATTAGTTTCAGCTAGTCTCTCAAAACCAAATTAAGATGTTTTAAACAGGTTTGTAATCTAACTTGTTTAGTTACTGATACTAAAACTAGACTGTTTAGAACCCACAATGCCTTCTGTAAGACAGATTGTGCACTAAACAAAGAATATCTATGATCTATCTGCCCAATAAACCCACTGACTGTCATTTTTTTTTAGAAAATGATGCTGTTTTTTACTACACTGGTTGGTGCAGGCCTGCTGTCTGCTGGAACTTTGAGGCAGGGTTAACAAATGCACAAGCACTTATCTCCTTAAATGGTTCAGATCTACACACAGCACACAATCGCACATGCCGTACACACACACACACACACAAACATATTACAAAGGACCACCAGGCACTAGAATTAAACGGGAAAAAGAAACATTAGTAAACAGTTCACTCAATTCTGTTTGCTTATATCAGATGCCAAGATTCTCAACATGATGCCGGACACAAATATTACATGCCTGTATTCCTGGCCAACACCAAATCACACAGTGCTGCATTAAAAGCTGTAATAAAATTACCAGCTTTGAGCCACTAATAATTGGTTTGGCCAAAACTGATACCATTACGTTTTTTCCCCCTAACTAATACAATTTATTGATAGACCCAATGTTAAACATGAAATATCCAATGAAGTCCCAAGTCCATCTCAAACTAGTGTGTTTTTAATTTAATAAAAAACAAATAATAATAATAATTCATGCATAGGTATTAATGACTAATATGTTAATTATTACAACTAATATATTTAAATATTTGTAAATTGTGTGGATTTTGTTTGTTTGTTTGTTTGTTTGTTTTTGTAGTCCAATTATTGAAAAGTTGTGGGGGGGTCATATATATTTGCATGAACTGTCTTTTATATTTGAAAAGCAATAAAAAAAATGGTTAGAAAATAGAAATGGTAACCTAAAACTATAATTTTGGGATTATTTAGGCTTAATATAGGCTACTGTATAATGTCATTAAAAAAATAACATGACTGTAGCATCAGACAGCATTCAACTTTGCTGCTGTCATGACAAGACCATAGTTATGTGGCCTATAATTCATATTTTGATATTGATAATTTGATGTTCCTATATTTATAATTCCATATTAAAAGCCTAAATCCTATTCATTTTAATATCTAATAATCATATATATGATATCCTGTGTACATTAATTTATGCAGCATTAGACTGCATCTTTTTTGTGGTATACATGCAGCTTCAGAAGCAGCTTTTGCAGTGTAAAGATGGCATATATGGCAATGCAATTGTGGGGAACTGCTTGTTTACCTAACTGCTGGTGTACTGAAGACATTACACTGCCATAAATAACAACACAGCAATAGAAATTCAAAAATATCAACGGGTACATGAAGATTCCACGGCGGTATTTTGACCGTTGGTCTCTAGGGACACGCTTTTTGAAAATCCTAACGGAAAAAATCAATTCTGAAGTCTTTGAATGGTTTCCTCAAGGTCAAATAGATACATTGTAACAAAGAAAATGCGGCGGGAGTTACAGCAAACGAACGCCTTTATGAACACAACCTCAGCGCTGCTGCGGGGATAATAATTGGCTCCAACATCTGGTGTTGGTTGTGTTGGTATGGTGGTGGGTTTTGGGGTGGGAGGAGGAGGAGGAGTAGAGGAGGGGGCCGTTAACGTATCCTTCGCAACAACCGTATTGTCGAACGAAATAAGTCATTTAAAATGTCAATCATACCTTCGGATAACTCCAGCTCCAGCTCAGCCAATCTAGCCCGCACTTCCAATGGAAGGGGCAGCGCATCGCGGTCCGCCATTGTCCGTTCAAGGGGGTAAAAATCACTCTAGTCCTCTTTCTTCGACTCTTTCAGCGCTGCTGCCGTTTCTCCGCGTCGCAGCGGTGCATAAGGAGGGCTGCGGGAGGCGCGTGTCCAGGAACGAACTGTTCGGTGAACGGAGATTTTCTGTCCCTCTCAACGAAGCCCCGCCATATCTGAAGGGCTCCGCCGTTAGAGTCAGCAGTGTAAGATGTGGACTGTCAGTGCGGTGAAGCTCGCCGATAGGAGCGGTGTGAGTGAGCGAGTATGTGTGTATGTGTGTGTGTGTGTGTGTTCGTCTCTCCAGCCCCTCTCCCTCTCTTTCTCTCTGTCACTCTCTCATGACGCAAGGCGACTGTGTTTTTCTCAGCCGCGAGGGGGCGACAGAACAACTCCGTTTATGTTTCCATATATAATAATTTCATAATGACAATACCAGTTCAGGTTGCCTTTACACAATATATATATATTTGTTTAAATAAATAAACATGAATGTAAATGAGATTACAAATAAAAATGTTCAATAGAAAAAAAATAAATAAATATAAAATAATAACAAAAAAGTCTTAATATTAAGCAACCGTTCTTAGAACAGATAATAATAAGTGTTTCTTGAGCAGCAAATCAGCATATTTAAAATATATGTTTTTACATTTATTTTAAAATTGATATTTGAGGTTTAATTGTATTTCTGTCAAATAAATGTGGCCTTGGTGGGCATAAGGGATATATATATATATATATATATATTTAAAAATGTTACCAACCTCAAACACTTTAAGGGTGGTGTACATAGCAATAATTGTTTTGAAATTCGACAGATATATAAAATATAATGTCCTAATATTTGGATTTCATTTAATATCTGGAATCTTGAATTACAGTTCTAAGGATTTTTAAAAAATAGTGTGAAATCATGTCAAATGAAGAAATATGCATTATTTTTAGGTCACCCATCAGACAAATTTATAACATCAGTCTGCAAAAATGGTCAGACGCTTCTGCTTCAGTTGAAGCACAAGATGCTGGATAATATGATCTAGTTTTATGCAAACTATTGGAGTTCATTAAGTTTAAGTGTGGATTTAAAATAAAGCAAAAGGTGATAAACCAAACACTAAAAGATTCATGTGCATGTTCTGTATATTTTGTCATCTACCTCATTGTTATTAGAATATTATCTATAAACTGAAGTTTTCATTAATACTTTAAATGGTCAGGGGTTCAGGCTGATAATGAAAAACACAATCAATAACCTGGGCCCAGTTTTCAAAAAATTTAATCTGGATCAAATTGGTCCGGATTTGGAAATCCCATGTTTTGCTCTCCAGGATTAACTGATCTATCTTACTTTTATGACAGGAACATTGGGTTGGATCCCTGTGATCCAAATATCAAATTTCAGGATTACCAAATCCTGTTTACCATAGTCTTAAATGGAACCAACAGTGTAGCCTACTGGCTCAGCAAAAAACAACAGGTAGGCAAAATACCAGTGCCCACAAATAGCCATTGTTTGTTTTATAGAGCTATGAACAACAGTGACATTTATTTGACATCCAATAGCTTTGATATTATTTTGTTGTTGTTGTTTACCATATCTCAATATCATTATATGTGACATTGCTTCATATAGGCTTCAAATATGAAGGAATTTATATATCATCAGTAACCATTAAGTTTATGATCATTCACTTAACAAAAAATATATATAATTCAATTTATTGGGTTTATTTGGGTCAAAAAAAATCACAACTGAATCCACCCTTCTGATGGGATCAGGATAATCCTATTTTTTTGGATCAAATAGATCCCAATCAGTTCAAAGTTTTGAATTACCCAAAGGTCAGGTTTGATCCAAATCAAATGTAAAATTGGATTACATGGTCTGATCTTAATTCAGAATCCCTCTTTTACTTTTGAAAAACCCATTTCCAAGATTTGATCCAATCCATGATCCAAAATCCCACTCGATCACTTTTGAAAAACTGGGCCCAGCAGATCTCTTTTCTTCTTGTTCTGATAGGCCTACTGGATTTTAAGCCTTCAACGGTCTCTCCTACAGTATTAATGCTTATATCATGCCACCTTGTGGTCATACTGGTGGTGACCACATGATTCTGCCAACATTGAGAATAAAAACCAAACCTACTTAACAAACATACAATTTCTCATTAACATTTATTTATTTTTTTTCATACATTTTCTCATAACCAATTTTAGGGTACCATTTTAACATTTTTCAATTATTTACATCTGTACAGAGAAAGCACACACATCTGAGTGTATACATGTACTACAGTTTAGACTATAAGCATTTACACAGAGGTGAACAAAACGAAATGATAATCCCATCTCAATCCCAAAAGTATTGTGCTACACAAATGTAGTGACGAAGGCTTCGTGACGCCTAAACCACATCATCCTTTTTTTTCTACACTTTGGGAATTGAAAGAAAACAACAAACAAAAGCTCAAAACTGTCATCTAAAAGGTTAAGGCAGAGTCTTTTTTTTTTTTTCAAGTTTAAATAAAATTCAAGTTTTCAAACACTGTTAATTTATATGTGATGTATTTTTATAATTTGTTTATTTTTTTTGAACATCTTAAAGGTTCATGTAATGAAACCTTCATAACCATGGTATGCTTCATTTATTGATGGAAAAATGATCAGTTGCATTCAGAAAGTCCAAAAAAAAGTTTTTTGTTTTTTTTTGATTAACAGAGGAGAAAAAAAATTATATACTCACAGGGAAAATACAAGAGAATATAAACAACATACGGCATGACGAACATCTCAAAGCATTCTGCACGTGCTCCACGCTGCAGGAAGACATCAAAACAAAAACCAAAAAAAATAGACTGTCTCGCTCGGCCCAAGACGATTTCAAACTCCAATGAGAACCAACAAACTTAACAAATGAACAGCATGACCGAGAGTGACACAGAAAAGCAAAGTCTGCATAAAGGAGAACCCCCACAAAACAGCGCTGGTCCATGTGTGCTGAAGGCTCAGATCTTTTTGCTCTTGATGTATACGTCACTATATAAAATGTACACAATCCCACTCGTATAGTTGTGGTGATATGAAAGCGAATCGGTGAAGGTCATACGATAGACGTTGGTGCATGTCAGTGTCTTTCCCTTCGTTTCTATAGATAAAAGCACCAAATTAACCATGTGACGAACCATAGCACCACACTGGGATAACAAACAGAGCAAAGAAGCAAATAATAAAGCCATCTATCATTGAGATCACAGCAGACTAGGCACATGAACACTTCACCCTCGCGACCTGAGGACTTTGCAGTGTGAAGATCATCCAGAATCGAATGAAGAGGCATCAGAGCGAATTCTTCCCAAACTATTGGCGAGTAGGGAAAAAACGGAAAAGAAATGATAAAGCAAACCAATGTGTGCCATTAAAAGGTTAAAAATAAAAGAAGAAAACGTAAAAGAAAGCATGCACACAAGAACAGGTATACACACACCTGCTACAACATCACATCAGTACAATTTGATTAGCATGTAAAAAAAAAAAACAATTCAGAGCTCAAAAAAAAAAAAATGAACAAAAACAAAAACGTCACTCCAGTGCTGGAACATCCAAACGTAAAAATGGAACAAAACAGATTTACACAAAAGTCTCACTCATGCAGTTGTAATGGCTGGTGCCGTGGAGATTCGGAATTGCGTCGGCACCAAGACACTCAAAAGTTAGCAAAATTATATACATATCAGTTTAAAAAAAGGAAAGAAAACACAAAAATAAAGTGTTTTAGGATCAGCACTATCCAAAAATCAGTATTTCCTCCCAACAGCACTACTTGAAGTTTTAACCCCAAAATAAAGGTGAGCTCTAATAAATGTTTTTAAATAGTTAATCTCCAACTGATGCTGGTTCATTAATCCCATTTTCCTTGGACAACAACAAAAGATCTTGTAAATTGAAAAACAAAATGACAAAAAGGACAACAAAAATATTCAGAGAACCCTTATGCACAAGTGCTTTTGTCTGTAGGCCCTGATTCCAGTGACAAGCTGTCTGTGTGTGCGCTCACAGAGACCGTGAGATAAGAGCGACTTTCTTTTCTTTTTCTTTTTTTTTTTTGAGCAGCCCTGACAAAAGTTTTCATTCCCATTCGGTCCTGGAAGCAAAGCTGAGGCCCTCAGGATTGGTGGAAGATAGCTGTTGAGTCGCCGCTCGCGCGATCTACGGAGCTCTGATGAGGTTTCACTGTCTCTCTGGGACAAGTCGTCGCTGCAGATTTGGCAGGTGCGGGCGCTGATTCTCTGCATCTGCGTTCTGCCGAGTCAGAAGTCTTGATGTCTTCAGCGGTGAAGCTGAGAGGCCGGGGATCTGCTGATGACTGCTGTGTTGGTGCCTCCCGTATCCTCTGACAGATCTCTGCGTAGCTTGGCTTCCGGGGCTCCTGGTTAAACAATAAATTAATCTAATCAAATCAATTTAGGTTATCGATTACGCATTATTGCATTGTGAAACGTAAATCATAATGTCATTCTTTGTAATCCAAATATAGCATAACAAGAGGCTTCAAACCATCTGTGTATAATAAAGAACATAAAGAATTCTTTAACATGCGGTTAAAGAATTTGAGCCAATTATAAAGGAGCTGATGCAATAGAGCGCAACAGTTCCATATGATATACGTTTTTGTACAACCCACAAAACAGGTGAGGATTCTCCATATTTTTTCTGCTGAATACCTTGAACACACATACACACACTCACCTACCTACACTAGCCACCATCAGAAATGTAAACCATGGTAAAACATCTCAGCGGTTTCCACCAATTGCACCACTTGGTCTCTTAACACTCAACTACATATAACATTGTTTTGGGTTTTTTTTACAACATTGATTCAATAAATGACTAAAAGGTTTGATTCCACATTGTGAGGTTACCTGGACACTTACCGATATCAGATTGCTCAGTGGTGCGGTTTTAGCAGCGGGTGTCTCTGAGCATTTCTCTGCAGGTGTTTGTGTCTCTTTAGGTTTTTCTACAGTTGTCACGCTGAAACACAAGAAAAACAAGCAATGTATTTATTGCATCGTGGCATTTTCCACAGTTTTCCAGCATTTCAAATTTCCCTCAGAAGTACACTTAAAATATTTTTTACATAACATTTACAGTCTTAAACTTACAGCTGAAAATTATTATTTACATTTATGATTAGCTGTACTCATTCTATGGCAAAGTAAACACCATCTCCGACAAATTGCTGAATATTACTAATTATGTGTTGACAAGGAAAATTAGGTGTTTCTCAATGAAATCTTGAAACACCTTTCAAAGTACTCCAAGCTAATTATTTCGGAATGCCACAAATGAAAATCCTGAGAATCCTGAGAAATCACACCCGTCACCGCGACAGCTGTGAAATTACTTTATAAAAATAGTAAGAAGGCCTTTCTCATAAACAAGTGAATTATTTAGAGGGTTTTTTTTGACAGAACATGGTTGAATGCCATAAAAGCTAGTAAATATCTGTAAATCACTTCCAATTCCTTTAAAAGTGAAAACAGATTTGTCACACGTATTGATTAGTTACTCAAAATAGGATGACCCACTTTGTAACGGCTGGAGAGGGTGAGTGTTGGTGGTCCACTGGGGTCTGAGCAGCAGGAGTAGAAACAGGAGTAGGAGCAGCCTGCACAGATTCTTTGGGGGTCCCTGAGATCACACGGCTGGTGACCACTTCCTTATTTAGAGGCTGTGGAGAGACAAAGGGGCCTCTGTGAAACTCCTACGGCAAAAACAGTCTGAACAAACATAACAGCTGGACAGCAGGAACTCACACACACACACACACACACACACACACAATTATTCACTCTACAACACCTAAGGACTTGTCATGCTTATGACTGACAGCAAGGTCTGCTGTGAACATCGCACTCCACGAACGTAGTTAATATTTTAAAACCAAGAGCATTGGTTGCTGTAAAATTCGAAAATGTATGTCTAAAACATCTTTCCTGTTCCTTTTTAAAAATCAAAATAACTATTTAATGCTTTAACACTCAAACACAAAAGACACTTGTGAAAAACTGAATGAAAGCCAACCTTGTCTTTTACTGCTCCAGTAACAATGTCGGATAGTCGGTTGTCAAGGCTGTTTTCAGTTTTTACTTCAGGTTTTAGGTTTCCTGCGGCTCCAGGCAGAGGAGGGAAGCTGGACAAACCCAGCTCAAAGCTGGGGGACGGAGTGCGCTCCTGAACAGGAGGGGGCGACTGTGTTGCTGCTCTCTGTTAAACACAGAGGTTGATAAAAAGAATTGAAATGTGTAAAACTAATTAAGCCTGCATTGGTACATTTTGAACTCTGGCTAACTTTTTGCTATTCCTCAATATGCTACATTATTGCACAGCACCATAGAAAAACCCTTGGTCAAATTGCAGCATACTCAGATAACAGATACAAGTTTTATGTCTTCTGTTTCGCTCTAGGCTCTTTTTGATGTCATAAGTAACTCAAATCAATATTTTATGTGCAATTATTTGTTTACTTGGCTGTGCAATGAGAAAGATAATGTACATTTATCCCTTCAGGCATTACTGTATATTATATTTTACTTGATGTACATAAAGTTTTTTATCATAACAAAAAGTAAAACGAAAAGCAAAATGACATACTGGAAACTTGCTGTCATCTCTTCTTTTCCTGTATCCATAGCCTCCCCTTCTTGAAGAGAACCAAAAAACAATCAAACAAGCAATATGGAAAAAATAATAATAATAATCACCATTTCTTAAAGGAACACAACACTTTTTTTTTACTTTTATTTTATTTATTTTATTATTATTAACTTTTTTTTTTTTTTTAATAATAGGTAAATTTTCCAACTCACCTAGAGTTAAACAGTTGAGTTTTACAGTTTTCAAATCCATTTAGCCGATCTCTGGGTCTGGCGGTAGTACTTATAGATGTAGCTTAGCATAGATCACTGAATCCGATTAGACCATTAGCATCTCGCTCAAATGACCAAAGAGTTTCAATATTTTTTCCTATTTAATACTTGACTCTTCTGTAGTTACATCATGTACCAAGACAGACGGAAAATAAAACTTTGTGATATTCTAAGCTGACATGGCTAGGAACTATAGTTTAAATTCTGTGTCGAATTTTTTTAGCAAGATGCTAAAGGTCTAATCAGAGTCAAAAATCTATGCTAAGCAACAGCTAAATGTGCTCCACCAAACCCGGAGATCAGCTGAATGGATTCGAAAGCAGTTCTCTCCATTTATGGCACTACAACAATATGTATGAAATTAATAACCAGTTGGTGCAGATGTACTTTACCTTCCACGGCCTGCGTTAAGCGAGTAATCGGCTCCGTTGACTTCCATTCGTCCACTTCCAACCTGGTCCCGGCGCAGAAAGCCCGGACCGCTGGGTAGTCGAGGTCGGCTACCCAGGTGATGAGCCTGTGGAGGACGTGTCCCATTGGGAACTCTGTCCGAAGGGAAAGACGGAAAAGCAGCAGGGTTTTCCAGCAGAGTGGTTCCACGGTCTGCTGTGAGTCGAATTTGTGTTTTGTTGTGGTTCCTGTTTGAATGAAAGAATAGTTATACAGCTGTTTTCTATTTTAATAATGTTTGAAAAGTAATTTATTCCTGTGATGCAAAGCTGAATTTTTTGCAAATTATTAGAAATTTTAAGAGAACATATTTGAATGGAAAAATATATATATAATATATTTACTGTCTGTCTTGACCAGTTTAAAACATCCATGCTGAAAAGTATTAATTTCTTTCTTTAAACTGGTATTGTAAATGTATAGCAGACATTTTCATCGTAACACATGTACCTGTTTCGTGGTAAATATGGTCGGACATTTAGTGGAGATGTTGCTGATTTAAACGTTGGAGAACCAGCGAAGCCATTAATGAACGCAGGGCTGGGAAATGGAGTAACCTGTTGGTAGACAACACCTGATTAGTACCTCCCCAGATGCCATTCAAATATTCCTCAGAGCCAAACAGAACACATGGCACTTACCAGAGCCGGGTCCAGGTAGCTCTGCGTAGCTGACCAGCCCTGAGGCGTCACAAGTCTGTAAAGAGGAAACTGTTGCTGCGCTCCATACACAGGGGGGATATAATAAGGGGTGTAGCGCTGTTGGACATTTGAGGACACGTCCACTGGCCGATACCCATTCTTTGGCACAAAGGTATTGACGGCAATTGCCTTGGCCTTTATTCTAGCCTAGAATATATTCATAGATGGAAAAAAAAAAGGTTTATTTGAAAGTGTGACAAAGGAGAAACCTTGAGTCACTAAAAATATTATTCAGTGATGTCACATATGCTGCATTGCACTCTACCTTTATCGGTTTCCCTTGAAAAGTTTTCACCTCTTCTCTGAGATACTGATATGCCTGAAAGAGTGATGTATGCCAACATTTAGCAACAGGAAAAGAGCTTATTAAAACTCCTGAGGCGGTAATCTGAGATGATCAAATCAGAGGCAATAAAAGAGACACTTACCAGCTGAGCATCTGCCTCAGATTCAAAGGTGATGAACCAGTTGTCATTGTAGGCAAACTCACAATTGATGAATTTGGGCAAGTTATCGCTCTTAAAGAGAGCTTCAACTTCCTGTAAAAATGAAAGCGAAATGTCACACAACACAAACATAAGGGCAGAGCACTAAAGATGTTATAGATTAAGAATGATGCATGATGCTTACCTCCAGAGGAGTGGCCTCGGGAACCTCTCTGAGAATTACGATGCAGCGGTTCTGATTGGGCCGCACTTTCTCTCCACATTTGTCCACTTGGACAAGAGGCAGAGCTGGTGAGTCAAAAACGCATCATTAAATGTCAGACCCATCTGCTGTGTGCAACCAAAACCCTTTTTAAAAGTCTAAAACATAAAGCCACAATGTGACCCTTAAAAAGGTGATGATTTTAGACTCACTTTTTAAGATGTCTGCAATGAGATCCACATCAGTGGTGAGTTTTTTGATTTGATCAAGGTTTGCCAAAGTCACTATTGGCACATACTGGTCACTGTCCATTTGCGAGATGAGGTACATGTCATTGGCTAGATTCTCCCTGAAACAGGGTGAGAGTCAGGTCACCATCAATCCTACATCAACTTAAAAAGATTCACTACAGTTCCAAGTAGGTTTGGGGGTCAGTGTGATTTTTAATTAGTCAAGGAGTTTTAAATTAATTATTTTCTTCAACAAGGATGCATTAAACTTATCAAATGCACATCCTAATCTATATTGTCTATAAAACTGAGATTTTTGCAAGCATATTCCACATAGCTCTTAGTTAACATTTGCATAAGTGTACCATCTCAATGAGATACTAACACAGAACAATCTAAAGGTCACTGTTCTTGATTTATGGTAATGTGTCAGGATACGTTATGTTTCCTGATAATAAAATCTTTGAACTTCGGGTCAGTGCACCCAATAGGACAAGTTACAAATCAATAAGGTGGCTCAATGTGATCAGTTGTGAAGTTGCAAGTAATTACCTAGAGAGGCAGAACTCCAGTGTTGCCTTCAACTGTTCCCGAAGGTCTTCAAGCTGTCTGGAGGAGTCTGAATCATCCACACCTGCACAAAAGAATAAATCAAATCATCAATTATTTAACATTACTGTAGTTATTAAACTTTAATGATTGATTGTGCCATCTTGTGTTATAGTAAATGTGCATAACTGTAAACAACTGTAATAGGAGTAGGTTGACAACAATGAACAAAAGAGCAAAAGGATATTACCTTTCATACTGGTGTTCTGGTTTGACACAATGCCCTTCTCACTGGCTGAGCTTCCCATGTACACCGATTCTGACTGTGCTGCAAAGGGCAGCTCTACAGATGTAGATACCTGCTGTTCCTCATTCCAGTTCCCTTTATCTTCACTGTTGTTATAACCTATGGACAAAAAACAAATCAGAACCTCTTTAGACTGATAAGGACAGTATACATCAATTTACCTCAAGCGTGGTAATATTTGGAGGTGTACCTCCTGAGATGAAGTTTGATGGGTCATCGGCCGCTTCTACCCATGACTGCTGAGAATCTGGGCAAGTTGGAGCAGAGGCCTCTGGTTTAGGCATGTAATTGGCCCATGCCTTCGCATTGGGATTGAGGTCTGAGATCTTGGAGGATTCCTTTAAAAAAAAACATAGGTTATCAATTGGGTACGTGATTATGAATCAAAAGTAATGCATTCAGCTATGTTCTAAATCAATGCCTTTACAATCATGCCATTAAATCATGATCAACAGTCATTCAGAACATAGATTTACTGCATTACGAAAAATATTAAAACCAAGTAGCATCTTCCAAGCAAATGATGCAAGAGTTTTTGGTTTTGGACTAAAACTAATAATTTTTCATGATGACAACCTCATTTAATAATAAATTGTTACTCATATTTTTGTTACCTTATGCAATGACATTCATACACTTTTAACTGTGGCTAAAGTGTCCAAATAAATTTAAGTGCTACTGTATAACCAAACTTAAAGCTGGTTAAAGATTACTTACAAGTTCACTGTAAGCATTCTGCCAGTCCCATACACAAGATCCTTCAGTGGCTAACAGGTTATAAGGATAGGGTGCTATGAAACCCACAGAGGTCTGGAAACCCTCTGGGACAACAGAGTCAGATTCAGCATCCTGTGCAACATTCTGCACTGCAAGGCTTGCCTCAGACACAGCGTTGTCCCATGCTGACACCAATGCACATGCCTCTATTTGGTTATCAGAAAACAGGACATGTGGTTCTTTGGCCCATACCGGAAGGCAATGACTAGAGTCCACCTCATCGCTCAACTCTGATTTCCCAAGAAGGTCTGACACCATATTCAGCATGCCTTCCTCTCCCTCCATTTCATCCAAACCCTCAGGGTTTTCCACCTGCACAGGAACCGTGAATTGATCTTTATTGAGAAAATATATCTCATAAGATGGCAAGGTGGCGTAAACATCAACCTGGTCAGGCTCGACTGGTAATGGAATTGCTGTATTTACACTCATATCATCAACAATGACGTTCAAATCACACTGATCAAAGTCAAAAACTCCAAGACTTCTTGTTATAAGTTGGGAGACATGAGGCATGGTAGTTGTTGAGCTCTCAACAGAAGCATAATCACTACCATGGCCTTGTACGGCGCATGACTGCTCATCTCCAGTTTCAACTGATAGTCTTGCAGTACTCACGAGAGGAATGCCGCAGTCAACAACATCTCCTCTGATTTCCCCCATGTCATGAAGATCTCCATGCTCCTGAATGGATGTAACTGAAGATCTCTGAGTGTCACTGGCTGGATGCTCGGAGTCCAGATACTGGCAAGTGCTTTCCCTGTTGCAGTTTAATGGCAATGAAGAGCAATCAAACGTCTCCAATATTTCAGGTTGGTATACTGGTTGAGAAAGTGTCTGTACATCACTGCTATCATAACAAACAGATTTCAAACAATCATTGTTGTTATTCCCATCATTTAGGCAATTAAGCAGCTCTAAAGACGGTACGAGTCCCTGTGGTTCAAGTTTTGACATTTCGGTTTCACCATCATCTGCACACAAACAAATCTCAGCCAGTACCTTCTGTTCACCCTCGATAAAGCATTTGCTGGCAATATGCGTCTTCTCATCATGCTGTAAACAAGTCCCTCCTATTTCATTGTCCATGACTTGTTCTTGTGCTGCTGCCGGCAGTTCATTTCCCAAACCCACTTGTATTAAATAACTCACAGCAACGCTTTCTGGATGTCCTTTGTCACAGACATCATTGTGAGATGAGTTCACAAACCAGGTGGCATTGCTCTGGAAGAGATCTTCCTCAACAGGAGAATCACGACTGGGTACAGGTACAGAATTTAAGTGAAGAGTTTGTGAACTAGAAGAACTTGCATTATGATAATTAGCTTCTTCAGATTTACCAGTGGTTTCCATCAGATGCTCAAAGTTCAAAAAGGCATTTGTAGGAAGCTGAGATGGACTCATGTCACATGGTTGAGCATTTGCAAAATTTGCATTTGGTTCTACATTCTGTTCCCCGTTTGGACTGTCACAAGATTCTGACACAATCTTTGTCTGGTCAGTGGGAAAAACACCACAAGTGTAAACATGTGTACTCAAAGTCATGTCCAACTTGTCTTCTTTTGCATTACAAGTGAAATCTAAACAAATATCTTCTGCATGAGATGGACTGCTCAAACCCTGAAGCACACCAGCAACCTTGAACACGTCAGATTCATCTGTATGCCCTTCACTTTGCGATTTACTGCACTGGCAAGGATTCAGAATGACCTCCTCCTGTGTTGCTTTTTGCCTTGGTTCAACTCCAACACTACAAGAGGAAGGTGATTTTGATAGGTTGTTTTCTTTATCAGAAGTCAGTGGGGTTTCAGAGCAAAACTTTAAATTTTCAACATCTTCAGAGGCATTTTTACAAGAATACCCTTGGTTCTCGTTCTCAACTAACTTTTCTGATGCAGATGTGTTGACAGCTGTGAAAGCCTGAGGCATTTTTTGGAGAACTTTCTCTGTCGGGGTCTTCTTGGAAACACATTGATCTGATTCCATGATAGCTACGTTAAGGTTTTGCAATCTATCTTCTGTGTTTCCTACAGAAGAAATTAGAGAATTGACATTATCCATCAAAACGGATTTCTTCTCCAAACTAAGGTTCATTGATTCTCTATTATCATCAATTCTGCATTGATTTTCGATTTCTAATACATGCGGAGGACCATTTAGATCTTGCAGGGGGGGTTTCAACGTAAATTCTTCAAACACAGTGTTATGCCTGTCGAGCTCAGAACCACTCTCCAGATCTGCGGCCTTGTAACCAGAGCTACTATAAAGATCATGGTTGTTAAGTAGGTCAGCAGGTTCCCCCTGTGGCAATGCAGTATCTGTACTTGACTTCAACAGAGACATCTGTCCATTTTGCACCAGCAGATCTGGGGAGGGTTGATCAATGTTTTCCTCTACAGCAGCAGAGGGAGAAAATGTGTTCTCTGTATCTGTACAAAGAGTGGAAACGTAATTTTCAAATAAAGGCTTTTCATTTTCTTGAGCAGGAAATGGTTTTAGAAGATCTGGGAGGGCATGTTCTTCATTTGGAAGTGCTAGACTTGTTGAAGCCCCTGTCTCTGAGGGACCTCTTTCTGTTTGTTTTGTTGCTGTAATTTCACGTAAAGGCTCCGAACCTGATATTGTGTGGTCTTTCGGGAGTAATGAATTATCAAACAAAGCCTTTTCAGAGACAGCTGGAGCGCTTGTGTACCTGACTGCGTCAGCTCCTGTCACAGGCTGGTGCCCACACTCGCTCCCGAGATCCTCTAAATCAATCAAGCAGATGCTGTAGAAATTATGTTCTTTTTTAAAGCCACGGTCAGTGATCAACAGTCCAGAATCTCCATCTTCGGAGTCATCCAGATTTAGTGAGCTCCTAGAGTATTTATTGAATGAAGGGGTGGCATGCTTTGGAGTGAATGCAGGTTTTGATTGTACATCCCACGGGGTCTTAACTTGTTCCTCTTTTGCAATAACAGAGAAACCAGAATGTTGATCCTTTAAAACATCGGACGGACTAACGCCCAGGGTACTTCGTCGAGAGGTGGTGTTCTCAGTCTTGCCATCTCTAGTTAATTCTGTGGAATTCTGTTGACCATCACAAAACCACTTTGCTCTCATTATGGCATTTTCAGCTATTCTCCGTTTCACAGAATCCAATGTTTCAGGTTCCTTAATTTGGCAGCTGTCTTTCCCGTCTCTCCTCATTTCACTGGCATTTCCTTTCTGGACCGTAACCGCGTGGATGGGTGGATCGCTGACAGGTGGATCCCAAAATGCCATTCCTTCCTGTACACTGCTACCCACTTCTTTAATGAGGCTGAGACCTGCTGACAAGTTTGTGGAGGAAGCATCACAACTATTATCTAAAGCAACATTCACGTTCCCATTTTCAGAAGGCTTCTCGCCGGCCAGATTGGCGACAGACCAAGCGCAGTTTCTGACGCCTTTCGCTGTGGAGCCCTCTGGAATGGCCGCCTGAAGAAGACTTGTTCTCTCGCTGACCAGATTAGGGTTGAGTTCTTTGCTGAAGCAACACCCCATATTTTAATTTGTGAAAAGACGTCTATGCAAACCCGGTGAACAAAAACTAGCTCCTCTCACAAGCTCCTCAGAGAGGGAAAGAGAGACAGAGGCACACTCTATGTCTGCTTACCCCCTCCCCAGACCCAAAATAGCACATTTAAAATTATGCAGCTGACTCACATGGACCCATCACTCAAATGCGAACTCTCTTCAATGATTGGTGCTTCAATGGAGGCTGCACTTGCATTGTATGAATGGGATCAGCAACTTGGCAATGTCCCAAAACACAAGGGTGGTTCACACACCCGCCTGTTACGCCCTTTCACAATGGCTAAAGTTGGGCGGGGTGTCTTGGTTGTTTAGCTAGTACATTTTTATTCCCTAATTAACAACAATTATTTAACATACTTCAAAAGACTAGCCGATGATATGCAGGTTAGTTATACTTTACCAAAAGAGGAATCTCTTTCTCCTTTGCTTCCTGTGAATGCTGCACCTGTGGCTCCACAATAGTTTTTCCTTCCTGGTCTGAAGTCATGAGCTGTCCAGGTTCTAGCTCCGAACGCAGAGCTCTCCAGACCACCAGGGAACTAGATGACGAAACAATGGAGACAAATCAATTACAAAATCAATTCTAATGACAACATATACAAAGTAATAACCAGCTGGGGAGCATCAAAAGTAATGTGTTATATCAACAATATTCACACCACATTAAAATAACACCAATTATCAACCATTTTTTCTTATACTTACACTTCAAATATAGTTCAAATAAATAATATATTATTTTTTATTCAGTATTTGACAGTAAATGTGTTACAAAAGATTTCCATTTCAAACTATTTTCAATTTTAATACATTTCACAATATTTTGCTTACGTGACCACAAAACTTCGAAAATTAGTGCATGCATGTATGTGTATTATATATATATATAATATATGGTAATATAAACTGCTACTAATATAAACGGTTATTCACAAACTGCTTATTTTATAAATATAATTTAAAAACAATTCCATTATCAAATCAAGAGCTGACTGGTCACTATAACTACTGGGGAAAGCATCTCTGAATGAGCTGACCTCATCAAATCCTATGAACACTTAAAATGCTGAAAAAGGAACTGTCTGTTACTGAAAACTGTCTGAAATACCAGATCTCTTAAATTGATTTCGGTCTTTAACAGACCGCAAGAAAAATTCATTCTTTAAAACACACATATAGTCACTTATACAGAATGTGAGCAAAAAGCATCTATACTATAATCAAAAAAATTGTTATAAAATATTATTTTTTTACATGCATAAAGTAATGTTCACCAGTAATGCATACACATCCAAAATAAGATCACTCTAACATGTGCTGTAAGAATATTTCATGCACTTCAAATTAAATTAATTACGCACATGGACGATAACATACGCCTTTAACAATTGCTTGATCGTGTTATCATTAAAAAAAACATACATTTCATCTGTCAAAGGTGAATGCTGACTCAAGACAGTCCTTTCAAATGACACATGGTGGATGTTTACATTATGACAGTACGTAAACATGACAGCTACGCAATGCATAACCACTTAAAATGACCAATATTTAAATGCAGTGTTATAAAGCGCCATGTAGAAACCATATGCAAACTAAATGATGATTGAAAATGACGTAAATGTATAGGAGATGTCAAATGAACCCAATCCATATGTCAAAGCACATGAATGCTGCAGGCCACAAACAGACAGCTGCTAGCTGTACCAGTTAAACTATTCTTCTCTGTTAAGCTAACTGCACACGAATATATTAAAAACAAACTTTAAAATCACTAAAATCTTCAACTATCCAACAAAAAAATTCGAACATCCATCAAACCGCTTATTTTAACAGAACAACAATAAGAGTGTCTGAGTTAGCCTACATGCTAAACACTGGCAGATATTGAGAAGTAATACAGCTAGCCTGTACAGTTAGCGCAAGCAGCTAACTTCAAATGGTGAATAAACACTTCAGATATTCATCTTTGGATCAAATTACTGTATGAAACTACACGGGCATGGAAAAACGTGATTATATATGCACGATAATCTCGCGTATGAGTTTCCACTCACCTGTTTCTGCTCTCCGCGCACGGGTGACTGTTTGCGGCCCAAACGTCTGACTTCCACGGACAAAACTTAGAAAACAAATCCACAAATCCGTGCAGGAAACTTTCAACCCACCACAAAACCTTCAACAGCCTCCAAATACCACCAGCTCCTCTGTATCAGGCCTGGTAACGTTAGTGAACTTTAACGGTCTGTTTGATGATGTTTAAATTGACTGGCTAACGTTTGTTGTCGAGATGGTAACAACACGAGAGTGAATGCGTGTTATTCTTCAAAACGGCTTAAGTCTCAGTGCGAGAAACGCGACTAACTATAACTGTACGTGCTAAGTTAAACTGCGATATGATAAGGAACGGAGCCACACGCCTCTTCCCTCCCCGTGTATTTGTGTCCGGAGTTGCGCTTCACTCTCTCGGCCAAACCGCACCACGAACTCCCGCCCAGAGCCGCTTTATTGACTAGCCCGCCCACTCTCCACTGCGGCCCTTTCAATAACTCAACGGCCGCTTTTGGCTGCAGTTCATTGAGCGCTGTCGATAGGGGCGCTATGAGACAACGAATTGTGAGTGCTCTGACGTCCATAAAATTACAAAATTAAAAGCTTTTTGGTAGTCATGGTATTGGATTAAAGCATAATGCGCTTAAACTTAAAGCGCGTGGATGCATTTTGTGTAAAACAAAGCGTTTTTAATTATTTTGTATTAGCTACTTGTCTATGACCTCATCACAGCAGAACCTGTTTCACACTGATGTAAATTATGTTGGTGCATAATATGTTTAAATGTATGAATTTTGGTAAGGGTTAAGGCACTGGTAGCGCTACATCTGATAAGGAATGCAGCCAATCAGGATCTTCACTGAGCAGCGTGTGACTCATGTGAGTGTGAGTGGATGGTCTGGCTTGTTTTAAAAGATTCTGTGCTTCCGTTTCATCTGCAAGATTTTTCGGTTGGTTGAGATAGACTACGGATACTGATAAAGGCCAAAAAGGATTGCTGATCCTTCTTAGTGCAAGAATTAAAACTTGTAAGAAGAGTCATTAATAAAAATGACATATCTTTTTACAACCTGTCCACCATGCCAGTAATGTCTAACAGAATGAACAAAAGTCTAATAGTAAGATATGAGAGGTGACCAGGAAAAAGATTAAAGCTTTATAATATGTCATAGTCATAGAACATTTCTATAGGCTATTTCATAATATTCTGTTCTGGGCTTTTCTATGTTTAGAATGGATTTAGTGGCTCTACCTACACCATAATTACCTGTAAGTCATCGGATATATAGATCTATGTGCAGTTTGAGGGCCAAATGTTGCCAAATATTGTATAATGCTAGCTAATATGTTGTTGTTGTTTTAAATTAGGACTGCAAAATGATTATTAACATTATTAAAATAAAGGTGTATGTTTATATGTGTATGTGTGTGTGTGTACTGTGTGTATTTATTATGTATAGAGTATATTTTTAAATAAATAAATACACACACATATAAGTATTTATTTAAAAATATATTTGTATATGTATTTATACCTATATTATAATTAATAGTATAATTTATATTATATATATATATAAGATATTTTTCATTAATATGTACACGTACATATCAAATATACAGAGTACACAGTGCATACACATATATTATGTAAACAACTTTTATTGTAAATGTTTTTAATTGTTCAGTAGCCTTTTTTATTAAAACAATTCATTCAGTTAAATAATTTGACATAAAAGAAGAAAAACATATATTTTTGTGCCCTCCATAAGAAAAACCCACATTTTTTCAGTCATTAGCATGTAAAAATCATAAAAATATTATTTTGTGCATGAATATATACTTTTTACTATTGGTTTCTTGCATTATCGACACACTATTTTCCTGTTTAACACTGTAAAGCTGCTAAAAAGGATTATATAGCCCCAAATAAAGGTGACTTGACTAGAAAGGTGACATAATACACGTAAATGTGTTTAAAATTATAAATATCTAATTCAAATTCCTAACATTTTCAACAGTATATTTTAGTTACAATATACATATATATAGACAGAGATACAGATATAATTACATGTTTTAATTAATAATTGAATAAAGTATAATAAAGTATTTTTCTTTGCACTTAATAATTGGTAGAATTTGTATTTTTGTATGCAAATATTCTGTGTAATTTTTCCCATATTAAAAATAATTTCTAAAAGTGTTATAATGCACTAGCTACATTTTATCGTAGCCTAGTGAACGAAAACAATTCAGTCATCATTTTAATTAAATACTTATCATATAATCTAAAAAACACAGAGAGAGAAAGAAAGAGGTGGGCAATACAATATTTATTTATTCATTTATCAAAATGAACATTTTTGATTTAGAAAACGAAAAAAAAAGTTACTATATTTTTATTCATGTACTTGGAAAAAATGGCAACAGTAACACATATGATCATGAGGCCCACAAAACCTTTGCAAAATAACGCCCATCTACGATCTCGGCAAGTTAAACTTTATTTCTTTATCTCTTCTAAACAAGGCTTTTATTTTTGCTTTGTGTAAAAATATCCTCTGTCCACCAGGAGGCGACCTCAGATCAGTCTCCCATCGCGCCATTTCGTTGCGGTAAAAGCCGCCAGATGGCAGTTTAGGATTGCTTCTCTCAGGAAAGGCGCGGTTCTGCTTCAGGTCTAATTTACAATATAAAAACATAAACTATTTGGTCAATTAATCGCGCCAATTATTACTGAAGCGTGTCCCGGAGGACCCCTTTTGGCGGTTGAGGTGAGTTTGTGCGAGTTTTGCAACAACTGAGTCTGAATCTTTTCGTGGGGCGCGCGTTCACTGCGTAAATCGAGCTTGCATTAAAGATGGAGGACATGCAAGAGAGAGAGAGAGTGTGTGTGTGTGTGTGTGTGTGTGCGCGCGCGTGTGTGTATATGTGTGTATGTGTGCGTGCGTGCAGGGGGGATGGGAGCAATTCTCGAAGGACAGTGTGTGTGCATGCCCCCTGTCCTTGGTGGCACTGTGTTGCATTTCACTCAGGGATATATTATCTTAATAAGCTGATGTGCATGTGTTTTGGTGTGTTATTGCAGGAACGAGCGTGACATTATGTCTTCCTGCCGCCATGCACGCGAACAGACAGACAGTCAGTCAGCGCGCGAACTGCTGTTGTTCTCTGATGCGCTCGCTCTGCTCGCTGCTCGTTTGAAATGTAACGACTGGTTTGTGTACTTCACTTTCCTACACTTCCCCAAGTTGTCACGAATAATATGCCGTTTTTTACAGACTTAAGGGATAGAGGTTGGTGTTGGTTAAGTAATTTGGACCAACAATAGATAAACAGCTGAACTTTTTGATTCAAAACGCACATAACTTCGTTAACTAGCATAAGACCTCTGAGAGGAAAAAATGTGCGTAGTGTTAATGTTTTGGATCATTCAAAGTTCAGTTGCTTTTTTACTCCCTTTAGAAACATTGCTGTCCAAATTTAGCCGGTAGTTACTTCATGAAGGTTTGTTTTATGAGTAGAGTTTATAACGTTATCGTACTTAACTTACATAGGTCATGCTAGCTCAATTACGATATCTGGTAATTGATCACTAAATTGAGCAATGAAGCCATTCTAGGTACATAATGTTTTATATTCATTTTGCCTTAAAAAGTGATTGTTTATAGCTTCTTGAACAACATAACATACTGACCACTTGGAAACCTACTGAGTCATTCATTCGGTGTTTGTAAAGTATAATCTAGCTAATAATCTATTTGCTAACTAAGTTGTCACAGATGGATAGTTCTTCTGTCCAGACTGAATGAATGTCATTTAAAAACTCATGCTCTTCCATCAATCAACTTTCTATTTGTATTCCAATGCAGTAAAGTACACAAATAATTTGTTCAACTTGTACTGCTTTTGAGGTGAGATGTTGGCAGGTGCCTGTAAACTCTCATCCTGTGACTGAGTAAGCACTGATAAAGCAATATCTAAATGTTGTTTGTGCACTTTCTGAGTGTTGATTCAGCACTGAACCATACAACACTTTTTTTTTTTTTTTTTTTTTTTTAAGGAAATGTGGTTTATTTATTTATAAAATGAGCGAGGGTTTTGTTAGTGCATAAAGTCCTCCTAACTTAAGAGATGAGAATAATTTGTTTACGTTTGGCATATTGCTTTTAAATGTATTGTTTTTCTGGCCAGGTTATATATTTTCCTTTGGTTAGGATGCCATTCCACACAAAATATAAAATGGATATGGCAAGGAGATATCGAAATGGAAAACATCCTTGCTTGAAAATGTCAAGGAATTTTAAATTTGTGTTTTGCATGCTTAGTAATATGAATAATGATATTTATGAAATCTTAAAGGTTTAATATGATATAAATTGCCCTTAGGTAGAGTAGATCTTCACATTTGTGACCAAATTATTATTTTCAGTGAATTTGTTTACAAATTGGTCTGAGTGATGCATTTGCAAATCAGTCTGTTTCTGAAAGATTTTTAAAAGTCAACTTTTTTATGTATTTTCCAAAGAGAAGTTTATCTTTAGTAATCAATCCTATTTGGTTTGTATGAACACTTTCTATTTACACTTATTAAATTATGGCAGGCATGTGTAATAGTATAACATTAGAACTGCTCAAGTTTTTTTGTACCATGCAAACCACTTTGTTCTAAGACTAATGTGATGAGGATTTCAGATGAGATTTGTGCTGGTTGAAGAGACCCACATTAATATAAATGGCTTTGAATACTTTAGGGTTCGATATATAGTCTGTCTACTACATGCCTCCCACACTCTTGCTAAAACAGTAAAGCTGTTACTTGTTTGTAACTTGAATGCTGAATGTTTTAATATCTAAAAGTCTAATCAATCTCAGAGTGTTAGAGTCATATTTGTAAAGATATTATTGGATTTATTCTAGAAGTACATTAGTCTTATTTCATGTAAGTGTTCTGTTTGTACTGTTGCCAGGAATCTGATGGCTTTTTAAATACATCAGATAAAGGCTGTGGTTTGTAATTCTATCTATACATCTTGGCATAGGTGAGGGAGGCTTTGTGTAAAGTGTAAAATGGTTAATTTTGCAAGAGACTAGCGTTCGTCCCTGGAGGACTTACTATAGACTTCAAAACCTAAAGACCAGCTTTAAGTACATCATGGCTAACTTAAATGTGGGATTTAAAAATGGAGTCTTAATTAAGTTTGTTTTAAACCAACTTCTTGGCAGGCCTTGGCTCAAATGTGCTGATTTCATTATCTCTCACCCTTTTATACAGTGAACTATAAGGGAGAAATATTATTAAGGATCGCTGCAATTGGTGTCCTTGGCTTTGTCCCTCTAGAGAACCACATACAGAGAGAAAAGGCTCTCCTTAGTGCGTTATACAAGCAAAGATATCACCTTTCTACTTCAGACATTAATCTTTCTTTGCATTATTTAGTGTTTGTGTATCTCTGTGTGACTATATGTTATGCTAAAATACCAAAATATGCATTTGTTGTTTTTATATGATTATTTTACCAATTAAAATTTTTCGAAGCTTCGTTTCAGAAGCCGACTTTCTTGAAACAGATGTTTATTGGAACAAATGATACCCGGATAGTCATATTAATATTACACTAGCGTGACTTCACCTTTCTGTTGTAGTATTATGCCCTCTCCTGAGTGCGGGTGTTTTTGGCAAGCAATTTAGATGCGTGACATGTATTCCAGGAGGCCGTTGTTGCCATGGAAACACCCTCACTGTCGGTCATATGCTCTTATCCTGGAATTTTATTGGCTGTGTTACTAAGATCAATGAATGTTGCTTTAAGAGATAAGAAAAATCACATCACCTGTGGGACGAATGAATAGTTTTAATTACAGAAGTGGATGTAGATTTTTTTTTTTTTTTTTTCAAAGCAGTTTTATGAATAGTGATGCGAATGGGCTTTTAATCTTTTTGAGACCCTTAAGACAGGTTGGATGAATGTTGACAACAAGTTTGTGTTTATTAAGTATTGAGTTTCTGTTTAAATAATAGACTTGTTTGCATTATAAACCTGCATGGAATAGTTTAGCTCTACAATACAACTTTACATAAAGTCAAACATTTTTTTGACTATCTAAATATATTTTAAAGTATAATTGTAGAGTAGTAAGTATAGTTTACTGTGCTTTTTAGAATTGATTGTGAAAAAGGCAAAATACATTAAAGTAATAGTTCACCAGCAAACTTTTGAAAAATAAATTTATCATTTACTCACTTTCATGTTGTTCCAAAACATACCTTCCTTCTGTGGAAAAAAATATTTTGGGAAGGTCCTGCAGGTTTGGGATGATGAGAGAGTGAGTAAAAGATGAAAATATCGCTTTATCCCTTAAAAACTGAGAAGAAAATACTTGCATAAATAGTTGGATATAGCCTAATATTAAGGTTTTTTTTTTCTCAATCTGAGTTTAGTCCAGCTAAATCTGTCAATACCAGAAAGAGTAGTCTAAAACATCCATTGTCAAATTTTGTCCATTTATTTGCAATTGATCCTTTTTTGCGTAATTTGTATTATGTAACATTGTAGTTTGCATAACTTATTCATTTCCATTGCTTTCTGTTTAGTTCATTGCTTTTCTTCTAAGCTTATTTTGGGTAAAATCTGTGGAATGAATTTAAATAAAATGGTTAAAGACTGTGCTTATATTGGGATGCAAAATATGTAATAAACAAACAATCGAGTAGCAGGAAACATTATATCTTTGAGTAACAGCTGTTTTAATTCGATGGCCAATGATTCTGTGTAGGCCTGGTAATTCAAGCCTTTTCAGTGGTGTACAAGTGAGCAGTTTAGTAGGAAGAGTGTTAGCAGTTAAACAAATAATGTTAAATTTATCTACAATAACTTTTTATGTCATTCAGCTCAAGGCTGAATTCCTCATTGACAAGCCACATGAAATTACTTTTTTTTTTTTTTAAGTCTGTGTTGGTAATGCCTCTCGCTGCGGCCCACTCACTTGAAAAGACCTTGATTATGCTGATGTCTTAAGACAGAATTTGATCTATAAAACATTGCTTTTTATTTCAAACCTGAAGTGGAAATGAGTGTCTGTAAGACAAAGCAAGAGCGAACGCTGCTTTTCTCACAGTCTCTCAGGGCAATTGTCAAGCTATTTTGAGTGTTTCACAGATCATTAGAGACTGCTGCCTGTCCTTAGTGCGAGTGTTTATGAGATGAACAGATGAAGGGAGATATAAATCTATTCCCATTCAATCTGAAAAAAAATTCTTCACTTCTAAACCAGCTCACGTATATCAACTAAGACAGATGTATAGATAAAAATTTTATCACAGATAGCCTTTTTAACATTGTATATATGCTAAGCTATCCTGACAGCAGAATGAATAATTTCTAAGGAAAGAGCGTATGGTGCACATAAGGATTTTTGTTTAGAGTGTGCCTTGTTTTGTGAACAAGTTTGTGTGGTTATTATTAGCTACTATGAAAGCTTAAAGCTACTTATAGTGCATTAATGCTATGCATTTTAGCAACAAGGATGGTAGAGCTATGATACATTAGTTTAGCTTCAGAAAACTAATAATAATTATATAACTAATATAAAGTGTAACTATTTTGTTAGTTTTGTAACTGTGACATATCTTTGCATCCAACCCAATTCTGAGGAGAGCTTTATTTAAACCAAAAATATCTTTAATTTTCTAATCTTATCTGCAATTTTAATTGAGTCAGTGAGCAATCTTTATGATAATGTATTGCTCCTTGTCAATGTTAGTCATGTACTGTAACGGTACTCTTCTGAAAGCATTGTTTTCTGTGGAACCACTTTAATTGAATCTATTCTGGTGATGTTTGCCTGCTTAAGGATGATGTGTTTTAGCAGTAAGAGATGAACGTGCAAGTTATTATGTAATATAAGCATGAAGAGATTCTTTTCATTGAACAAACCCATCAAAGCTAAGCATCAGATGCAGCTATGAGAGGTTTGTGCATGATGCACACACTCAGAATGGGCAGTTTGATCTAATGGAAGCCAAACGGAAGCATACCGAGATTCAGAGCGTCTTCTCCAGATTTAACCCTATTACTAATTCAAGTAAGTGCCTAGAGTGATTTGAAAGAAATTTGTTGTGCACAAACCTGAAAATAGCCAATTGTCGGATGCAAGGAAAGGGACATAATTGGTTTGATTTAAAAGCAACTCAGCCAGTGCCAAGAATAGCCTCATTTGACTGTCATCATACAGTGCAAACCATTTAATAGTGTGTCCCCAGACTCTAATGAATCTGTGCTGCTTGCTCTACCAGCTCGATGAGAAGCTGCAGGCCCATTAGCACATTTACTGATCCATTGAGTTGCTTTTAGGGGTTGTTCTGTGCAATGGCATTACTGGACTCATCTAAACTTCTTGTTGTTTTTTTAGGTAAATGGGTTCTTTTACATTTAGTACATTTTCTCCTCAGTAAATAGCCTAATGTTTTATTTAACATGCAGCAGGTCGCATTCAGTTGAAGATCACGTGACTAGCTGAAAACCTATTTATAACCCCACTGTGATTGGACACATTTGCTGAATAATCATTACAGAATTAATTAATTTCTGGCTGTAAAATGGAATGTCAATATCTTGGTATTCTATAATATTCGTAATATTTGTAACTGAAATCAGAAATGCAGTGACGCGTGAAGAGAAGGTAGAGGGAAATGAGTGAATATGCAGGTTAAAACAACCAAATGCCCCTTTCTCTTTTACAGAGGCATACTATGATGTTTAGATTAAAAAAAAAAAAAAGATACATTTTATCTGAAAAACAGGATATGTACTTGCATAACTGGAAATATCTACATATGGGGTAAAAATAAATGACTGACTTAAAAGTACATTTGGGATGGAGCAACCTGTATGGTAATAGTAATAGCAGGTTTCGTTTAGTTCTTCTAATGCTAAAAATATTCCACACTGAACCTTTCAATACCTCAGAAGATTGAAGGTTAGTTGTAGATTGGCTGTTCGTAGTTGAACTTAAGAATCATTTTGAATAAATGATCTTTTACCGTGAGCCATTGAACTGGTGAATGTTCCTCCCTTGTATATCACTGACATTGACATTCATATTCAAGTATTCCCAAAAGGATTCAGCTCTCTTCACTGTCACCAGCCTCCACTGCTGAGGTGTAAATTACATTTTCTTTCCTGAGCTGTACCCTCAGTACATACTACACTTAACACTTACTCAGCAGAGAGAAACAGCATAACTGTAGCTATTTGTGCATTATTTTATTCAATATTTGTTTGTCTTATGTGGCTGCTGCCCATCTCTGCTGTGGTTATGTAACAGTCAGCTGTTGAGTTTGACAAAACTGCGTAGTCTTTTTTTTTTTTATTTTTTTTTTTTTTCCGGAGCACAAGCCCAGAGTTTTGGCCTGGGCCATATTTACTGAGATATCCAAAACTGTATGGGGGAGGGGAGCGTTACAGATGCAAAGTAAGGGGTTTTATTTTCTCCTTATGTCCACTTAGAATACCTTCTGACAGCAGTTCGGTCTCAAAAACCCTGTATGTAGGGAATTCTACCCTGCATTCCTGTTGAACTCCATCCATATGTCTGTTTCACGCTTACGTGTGGTGATTCAAGCTTTTTGAATCCTGTATCCACAGAAACATCTATTACTACAGTGTGGAAAGTCTCCTCTGGGGGTGGGGAGCCATCTTGTGTTGGTTAAGATCAAATCATGTGTGAAGATGCATCCAAGTGCATGTCTAAATCAGTCAGGGATTGGAATATTTGCTTTTCAAATTATTTAGCAGCATAGATATTGTCTTATCTAATTTAGATCCATATACATCCCATCTCCACTTGACATAAATATGTTTAGCCATCCTATCTGCCTCGGTTTCTGTTGTTTCCACAGCAACAGGGAAAAGCCATGCTTGGGATGCCCCCTAATGGCAGTGTGTCTTTTGTCAAATGTAATGGGGATCATTTTTTTGCCTCAAGTACAAGTGATTAAGACAAATGGTATTTTGCTGTAATAAATAAGTAGTCATTTTGATTGCATTTTGAGTTGTTGTATATTTTTATTATAGTTTCATTGAAAATCATGGTTCATGCTGTCCCTAGTGGCTGTATGATGCCATAATTTTTTAAATGGCAATTTTTCAGTATTATATTTGTGTAATTTTTTTTTCTTTTAGATTTTGTTAATTTTATATATGCAAATTTCTGTTGACTAGGCTTTTTGTACTGTTTTGCATGTATCTGAGCTTAATTATGCTTCCTATCATCCTGATCAGAGCTTCTGTTTTCTCTAAATTCTCAGGTTATGTGGTCTGAAGCATTCTGGGCCTGAACTGAAGAATCGCAAACGCATTCACGCCATCACTGGGTGATTCATCTTCAGAAGTCTTCTAGTTTTGTTCGAAGGCAAAACATGATCAACTCAGACTTTCCTATGTTGCAGTAAGTAAAACACTTTAAAATGATTGGTGCTGATAGAAATGTGCAAAAAATTTTTAATAAACATATGGATAATGTCATGCAGGGACTCGTCAAATGATGGGCAAGGTGACACTGTGAGTCTGAGCATGAGCGTTAGTGAGCTGGATGATTCTGGGGAAGGAAAAGGCAAGAAAAAGAGAGGCAGGCCTGGAAAACAAGGAGTAAGACCACTGCTGCTGAGCAGATCAACTGATTGCATTTATTTTAACCATGAATGCATGCTATTAGCCACTTTACCTAATCTCTCTCTTTTTTTAAACGTAAAAAAAAATTGCTAGGCGGCCAGTAAGAAGGCCCGAAGGTCTCCGGTTGATAAAGGCGGGAGGAGGCCGAATGGAGTGGCCCATCAGAATGGAGAGGGCACAGACCCCAGCACTCTGTTTGAGGTGGTCAAACAAGGCAAAAGTGCCATGCAGGTAAAACTCAACACGTCTTGCTGTCTGTTTCTGACTATTTGTGAGTTGTGCCAAGTGACTGTTTTTCTTTCCATTTGTTTCTAGTCTGTCATTGATGACTGGATTGAATCATACAAGCAAGACAGAGACCTTGCACTCCTAGATCTAATCAACTTTTTCATTCACTGTTCTGGCTGTAAAGGTAATTTTACCTCATTCACCTGATTTCTATGTACAGCCACAGAAAACAAGATTTGCCAACTATCCACTTAAATCACCAATCTCATATGCTGTTGATGGAAAGAATTTGATGCTTTGAGAATCATCATTAATTAAAATAGATTTAAATAGGGATAGGAATCTGAGGTTAATCTTTTACTGAGGTAACTTTTTAAAAGTTTGGGATTGGTAAGATTTTTATTTTTTATAATTTGCAATGTTGTTTGAGCTTATATATGCTCAGATAAACAGTAAAACCGCTATATTTACAATTTACAATGAATGTTTTAAAAAGGAATTTATTCCTGTGGTGCTCATTACATCAGTCTTCAGTGTCTCATGTTCCTTTAGAAATCATTATAAAATGCTGATTTGGTGCTCAAGAAACATTTCTTGTTATTGTCGGTGTTTGACAACAGTTATGCTACTAAAAATGTATGTTGTCTCTTGTATCATATAAGCCTTTAATGTCCCTTTTGATTAAATTAATGCATACTTGCTAAAAAAAAAGTTAATTTTTTTCACAAAAAATCACAGGTACCGTGAGGATTGAGATGTTTAGGAACATGCAAAATGCTGAAATTATCAGAAAGATGACAGAGGAGTTTGATGAGGTTTGTTGTTATTTTTGACTGTATTTTTTAAATTACTTATTTATTTTTTTATAAATGTTAATGAATTAACTGATTTCTCTCTGCTCATCGAATCCAGGACAGTGGTGACTACCCTCTCACAATGGCAGGGCCGCAGTGGAAGAAATTCCGATATAACTTTTGCGAGTTCATCATGGTTCTGATCCGTCAGTGCCAGTACAGCATCATCTATGATGAATACATGATGGACACAGTCATTTCTCTGCTCACTGGGCTCTCAGACTCACAGGTCCGAGCCTTCAGACACACCAGCACGCTGGCAGGTCAGTCATTCACCATTGACCTTCATGTTATACCCGATTCTGCACTTGAGTTATTCATTTCTGCCATGTGTCTTGTTTCTGCTGCAGCAATGAAACTGATGACAGCCCTGGTAAATGTTGCTTTAAACTTGAGCATTAATCAGGATAACACACAGAGGCAGTATGAGGCTGAACGGAATAAGGTTGCAGGGAAAAGGGCCAACGAGAAGCTGGAACTGCTGCTGGAAAAGAGGAAAGAGGTGGGATGGCTTCAGTTTCTTCCAAGTTTTGTTCTATGGTCTCACAAACATGATTTTCAAGAGGTTTTTTTTTGTTTGTTTATTATCTTCTAGCTGCAAGAAAACCAAGATGAGATTGAGAACATGATGAATTCAATCTTCAAGGGTATATTTGTTCACCGTTACAGGTGAGTGGCATAAAAATAGCAGGTAGAAATCCATTTGTGAGCAGTTTGCACTTTTCAGTGGCAGAGTTTTTGACCTTTTTGAACCAGGTGTTTCATAATCCTGAGGATGTCATATTGTGCTCTCTTGATTTCTTTCAGAGATGCAATAGCGGAAATCAGAGCTATTTGCATTGAAGAAATTGGCGTTTGGATGAAGTTATACAGTGATGCTTTTCTCAATGACAGTTATTTGAAGTATGTGGGATGGACGCTACATGACCGAGTAAGTGTTTAAATTCCTCTGTGTGTGTGATTTGTTATCAGTAACATAATCTAGTATGTATTGTTTTGTTAAATATAGTTGATCTAAATTTGTGAAATGATGTAAAACGTAATCCCTTACAGCAAGGCGAGGTTCGACTCAAATGTCTAAAGGCCCTTCAGACCCTCTACACCAACAGAGAGCTGTTCCCCAAACTTGAGCTCTTCACCAATCGATTTAAGGTAACGTGTATGCATAATTTTATTATATCACTCCATACTTTTTATTACAAATTTCTAAATGTGCCCGAGTGCTGTAGGCATCAGTTTGGAAATGTTAAGATGCTACTTCCTTTCTCTCAGGACCGTATTGTGTCCATGACATTGGATAAAGAGTATGATGTGGCAGTAGAAGCCATACGACTTGTCACTTTGATTCTGCAGTAAGTATTTTTCACACTTTATTTTATTCTTTAGTTTCTTTTTTTGTGTGTATATAAATGTTTATATCAAAACTTGCATTTGCATACTTGATTTTTTTTTATTTATTATAAATATACATTTATTGGAGCATTAATAAACATTTCAAACTACAGTATAATACAATGTACTGTAAATGTAGGCGTTTATTGCAAAATAATAAAGTAATTACTGAAAAATAATAATAATATAAAAATGTGTTTTTATAACTAGTCTCCTGTGGTTCTAAAATTTCCCTTGTGTGACTCCACCTTTCACATCTTTCTACATCCTTAAATCTCTTTTATTTTTTCCTTGTAGTGGTAGTGAGGATGCTTTGTCTAATGAAGACTGTGAGAACGTCTATCATCTAGTGTATTCGGCTCATCGTCCTGTTGCTGTGGCAGCTGGAGAGTTCCTTCATAGAAAGTGAGATGAACAAATGTGTTTTTGACAGCCACGTTTTATTGTCTTAATCATGATGACCGCTCATCAAACTCCTCCAGTCTTTTGATCAGTTGCTTGTCTGGCTGCAGGTTATTTAGCAGGCATGACCCTCAAGCTGAGGAGGCTTTGGCAAAAAGACGAGGCCGGAACAGCCCTAACGGGAACCTTATAAGAATGCTAGTGCTTTTCTTCCTGGAGAGCGAGGTGAGAAAAAATTTATATTTTTCATGGTTTTATGCACAGCATAATTTATTCGTTTATTTATTAGCTCATCTCTTTATTAAGAATGTGTCACAAACAGGGATGAGTGGCATAAAATTTCAAATCAAATTGGTTTATCAAGCAGGATGCAGAATTGTAATCCAATTTGTAATTTGAGAAAGGAGAACTGAAATGGAAAAAATAATACAATCAAATTAGCTGTTATGACTTGCCTATTAAGATTTTTTTCACATTCACTCAACACATGGGTTATTTTTAAACATTAGATATTAATACAGCTCATAAAAAAACTCACTGTTCAATTATCCATAATAAATATTTTAGAAAATGATTTAGCTTTTATAAATTACTTTGTCTTTTATAGACCCCAATGAATTGTTTATTGTCCAAGTTCTAGCTTGCAGCTAATTCATTTATTTTTTGCCAGTATTTATTTTAATTTTTCAAATTGTATACTTTTATTATACACTTGTATTCAGTTTAAATGTATTAGATTTGTTTATATAAGCTCTTGATGTGCAATGTTTTTAAAAATTAGCTTGTGTTAGTTGTTTTGCCATAATTTACTTTATTGTATTCAATACTTTGTTGTATTGTATTTACTATTGTATTCAGTTGAGAATCCTGTATTCTGCATCATTCACCGTTATCATAATTAATCCTAGTTATTTAGTTATGTTACACTCAAAGTCTTTGTATGCATGCAATTCTGTTATTCTGATTCAGCTTCTTTTGGGATGTAGCCAATTTTATTAAAATTTGAGCTTCATAAGACCTAAGAATTGTCTGTCTTTTAATATTTGCCCCACACTTGTTATTGTTGTTTATCTAACCATTTTGCTACCTTTTCTTTTATGGTAGCTTCATGAGCATGCAGCATACCTGGTGGACAGTCTGTGGGACAGCTCACAGGATCTGCTGAAAGATTGGGACTGCATGGTTGAGCTCCTGCTGGAGGACCCTCTACCGGGGGAAGAGGGTACAGCCCACCCACATTTATTTCAGATCTTTCTGGATGAAACTTGCATGTCTCTGTTTACTCTAGTCCTGTCTGATTGTGGGTTGTGTTTGTAGTGTTGGGAGACCGGCATGAGGGCGCACTAATCGAGCTCATGGTCTGTACCATCAGACAGGCAGCTGAAGCTCATCCGCCTGTGGGCAGAGGAACAGGAAAGAGGGTAAGTTGTGTTGGAATCAGTATTTACTGTAGATGTATTATAGACTCTAGTTTTAAAGATTTTCTGTTATTCTTCTGCACATCTCTCAGGTGCTCACTGCCAAAGAGAAGAAGACACAAATTGACGATAAGAACAGACTGACTGAACACTTGATTGTTGCTCTGCCCATGCTGCTTTCGAAGGTAAAGTACCAAAGTCCAGGAATGTCAGAGTTCATGAGAAACGAGAATATTCTCACAACAGTTTTTAAAATGACAACCACTGTGAATTGCAGTTATTATAATCAAAGAAAGTTGCCTACACTTCAGGTGTTCAATGTGACATGGAACATGGTTTTCCTTCTTCCTGTTTGTGTTATGACACACTACCAGTGTGTGCATTTATTTAATCCAAGTGGAAAACATTAAAAAAACATTCCATTTAAAACAACTTTTCTCCTTTTGTAATATATTTAAAAATGTATTTTTTTTTTTCATTTTTAGCTATCAATAAATACATATAAAACAGCACAATGTTACTTAAGCACCAAATGTGAATATACATATTCATACGTAAATGCATTCTCAACTAATACTTCAAAGCTGGCTTGTGAATTCAGGAAGATGCTGAAACAAATTAATTAAATGTTACAGAAAATATGCTTCACGTGTCTTTTGCTTTTGCCTTTAGTACCAGGCTGATGCTGAAAAGGTGGCGAACCTCCTTCAGATCCCTCAGTACTTTGATCTTGAAGTCTACAGTTCAGGACGAATGGAAAAGGTCTGCTAGAGTTTTTACTGCTGTGGCATAAAAATCTAGGCTTTGTTTGAGTGTTTAGTTGTTGTTTTCTGTTATTTATTCCTGTGTTTTTCTGGCTGTTTAGCATCTAGAAGCCCTGCTGAAGCAGATCCGGGTGGTGGTGGAGAAGCACGCTGAGATGGAGGTTCTGGAAGCATGTAGCAAGACTTACAGCATCTTGTGCAGTGAGGAATACACCATCATGAACCGCGTAGATATCGCTCGCAGCCAACTCATCGATGAGCTCACGGACAGATTCGCTCACTCGGTGGAAGACCTGCTGCAGGAGGTGAAAGAGCAGCTTCATTTCAGTTCCTTTCATCTTGTGACTGGCCTTTACGCTTTTGATATTAAATTTCGTCTTTGTTTCATTTCCTGATTTCTAGGGTGATGAAGCAGATGATGATGACATTTATAACGTTCTTTCAACGCTAAAGAAGCTCACTGCGTTCCATAAGTAAGAGACCTGTTCCCTCTGATTTTTGTCTCTAAAATAAAGAATTTGTTTTCAGTCTACAGAACATGTTTGTTTTGTATGCTTTCCAGTGCACATGACCTTACAAAGTGGGACCTTTTCAAAAATTGTTATCGATTGTTGAAGATGGGGATCGAACAGGGATCCATGCCAGAGCAGGTAAACATGTGAAATATATGACGATTGACGGAATTCTAATGATCTAACTTGGTAACATTAACTTGAATATACAAATACAAAACAGTAGCTGAATTACATTATTTTAAACTAAAAGGTTTGGCGATAGGAAGTGTATTTTTTTGTTTGTTTTTTTTGCTGTAGAAAGGATGCATGAACTGACCAAAAGTAACAGTTATGTTTTATTTTATATAAATGCTTTTCCTTTGAATTTGTTGTAAAGAATTTTTTTTTAAAAATGCTTGATGGTTTCTGAAAAATATTTATGTAGTATAACAGATTTTTACATTGATAATAATAGGAAATGTTTTTGAGTATTAAATCTGCATATTAAGACACTGAAAACTGGAGTAATTTCTGCTTAAAATAAGCTTTGGCATTATAGTAACATATTACATTTTAAAATATATTTGAATAATATTATTTTACAGTATTACAAATTTTCTTAATAAATGTATAAGAAGTTAATACATGGATCTTTGATGAACACAATTAATGAAAAAAATATTTTTCTGACCCCATGCTTTTTAACTGTAGTTTTGTACAAAACAAAAATAAAAGTTTTGCGAACTATTCAAAGAAAAAAAGACACCTATTGATAACATAAGAACTTCTATACGCATTATAATGTTTGCTGGAACATGTTTCATAGCCTTTTGTAACTCATTGCAGTTCTTTTAACGATGAATCCATATTCTCTTGTCTTGTGGTCAGATCGCTGTCCAAGCTCTGCAGTGCTCTCATTACTCCATCCTGTGGCAACTGGTGAAAATTACTGAAGGATGTCCATCAAAGGTACAGTAGACCCCATTATATACAATTACCACGCACATTAGTCTGATTTTATTTTTGTTCTCTGAGAATTAAGTGACATAGACGTTTATATGTGTTTGCTGGGCAGGATGATCTTGTGGCATTGAGAAGAGTGGTGAAGTCGTTTCTAGCCGTTTGCCAGCAGTGCCTGTCTAACGTGAACACTCCAGTCAAAGAGCAGGTGAGTGGAGGCCTTTTAGTGACCTTTCGCTGGTGTTTTTTAATTATAATCTTAAAAAGAGTGACTCGTAGCGCAAATTGAAACATCCACATGTGAAATTTAAGATTTTGTCTTTTATCTCCACAGGCCTTCATGTTGCTCTGTGACCTGCTGATGATTTTCAGTCACCAGTTGGTCTCAGGCGGCCGAGAAGCTCTACAGCCGCTGGTCTTTAATCCAGACAGCACTCTGCAGAATGAACTACTCAACTTTGTCCTGGATCACGTATTTATCGACCAGGATGATGAAAATCAGAGCATGGGTGTGTGTGAGATCTGATGCACTTGGACTTTTGTGATCAGAGCTATACTGAGAAATTAAAAAAAATTATTTATAGAGCATATAGAAAAGACTCTCTATCAAAACTTCTTAAACAGACTTTGTTTGGGCTTTTTCTTTCAGAGGGTGATGAAGAGGATGAAGCTAATAAGATTGAGGCTCTTCATAAGAGGAGGAATCTGTTGGCCGCATTCAGCAAACTAATCATCTACGACATTGTGGACATGCCTGCTGCTGCTGACATCTTTAAACAATATATGAAGGTACGAAACCTGATGAATTTAAGCCATGGAGATCTGTGTGGTTAAAATGTTGTTCAAATGACTGGTGTTTGTTTTTCAGTATTACAATGACTATGGAGATATCATCAAAGAAACTTTGAGTAAGACCAGACAGATGGACAAGATCCAGTGTGCAAAGACCCTTATCCTCAGCTTGCAGCAGGTATGAGTTGTGATTTTTAGGATTAGTTAATTTTCATGGTCATGAATTTGGAATCGTGTACAACTTTTCCTCTGTAATGCTTTAAATGTTCGATTTGGACACGTTCCCTGTCTGCAGCTCTTCAATGAGCTGATCCAGGACCAAGGACCCAACCTGGACCGAACGTCCTCACATGTCAGTGGCATTAAGGAATTGGCCCGTCGCTTTGCACTGACGTTTGGGCTGGACCAGATCAAAACCAGAGAAGCCGTGGCTACACTGCACAAGTACGAACCTTGGCTTGCTTCATCTTTACACAGTTTCTATCCAAAGGATTAGAAGCAATTATTGGCAGAACCAGGACTGACTTTAGTAATTTTCTGTTGTTGTTGTTGTTTTTTTTTAAGTCTGGATGTTCAATGTGAATTTTTGTATGAACTAATTTTATATAACAAACACAGGGATGGGATTGAGTTTGCCTTCAAAGTCCCGAATCCAAAAGGACTGGAGTACCCACCACCGAACCTGGCCTTCCTTGAGGTGCTCTGTGAGTTCTCCTCCAAACTCCTACGACAAGACAAAAAGACTGTGTAAGTGCAGAAAACACTGTTTTATGTGTGTATATTTTGTGCAGCAGTGGTATAAAAATGTGAGCACCCCTATTAAAAAATTTAAATCATCTTCAATTAGAACATAAAATAACATTTAAAAAAATATATCCAAACTGTTTTTGGTTCTAGTAATATTTCTATACACACACATACAGTAAATATTTTGTAAATATTTACATATATATATATATATATATATATATATATATATATACACACACACGTTTCTTAAATATATACATGCATGTGTTTTATATTTATATGTACATATACAAATACACACATTAACAAAAATGTATGTTGGACACACACAGTGGGTACAGAGAGTATTCAGACCCCCTTAAATTTTTCATATTGCATATTCATATATTTTTGTTATATTGTAGTCATTTGCTAAAGTTCTTCTTTTTTATGTACACACAACACCCCATATTGACCGAAAAACACATTTTTGCAGATTTATTAAAAAAGAAAAATATTCAGACCCTTTGCTGTGACACGCATACATTTAAATAATTTCTTCTGATCATCCTTGAGATGGTTCTACACCTTCATTTGAGTCCAGCTGTGTTTGATTATACTGACTGGACTTAGGAAAGCCACACACCTGTCTATATAAGACCTTACAGCTCACAATGCATGTCAGAGCAAATGAGAATCATGAGGT
>JAUCMS010000052.1:16835132-16901566 GCA_032357445.1 Enteromius radiatus | reverse complement strand
AGAGTTTGTGTTTAGTGTTTTGAGACAAAGAGATGAGATTTTTGGAAATGTGTTTTAGCAATTCAGAAAAACTGTAAAATCCCTGATGGGTTTTTTGTTGTTGTTGTTGTTGTTGGAAAAACTGTATTTGTGACATCGAGATACTACAGTTTTCTTTCCTTTTCTGTTTTGTTTCTTTTTTTTATGCTTAAAAACAGTGACATCTTTCATAAAAGCAAGTCATTGTCAGTGGTTTATTTTGTAGCCAAGAAATCACAAAATCAAGACAGTTCCCAAACGATTGTTATATTTTAACAGAGCATCAAAAGAAACATGATTACAGCCTTCACTGACTCGCATGCTCATCATACCTGAAAGAACATAGTAGTATCATTTTGGAAACTGGTGTGCAGAGTGGTTACAAAACAATAAGAGCTAGAAAAGAGGACATAAGTGTGGGTGTATTACAAACATCATCTGTTTCAAGTTTTTCCCTGAGAATGATGGTAGCAAAGATGCAATAATAGCGCAGGTCTCACAGGTGAGAAAAACAGCGAGAGCTGCATTCCGCTGCGCTTAT
Source organism: Enteromius radiatus (assembly GCA_032357445.1). Lineage (NCBI taxonomy): Eukaryota > Metazoa > Chordata > Actinopteri > Cypriniformes > Cyprinidae > Enteromius > Enteromius radiatus. The sequence continues at coordinate 16,901,007 of JAUCMS010000052.1, read as the reverse complement.
CTGCTCCCCCCGGCGTTTCCCATGCGCTAACAGTGACGGATAGCTTCCCTCAAATACTCCCTTCCAGCTCGTGTTTCATTAAACCACCACTCCGCTAGGTTTTTAGGAAATTCCCTTTTGTCAAAACTGCTGACTGCCAGCAGCAAAGAAACTGCCAGAGAAGTTGCAATTCCCAGACAAGAGCTAGAACATTTTCCCAGTAGTGTTGTATTTTAACGGACGTAAGTTATATGTAAACATGATGATACACTTTGAGAAAAGATTTTATGACACAAACATATTTCTATGAACATGTGCTATCCATCTAAAATTATATCTTTCCCTGAAAGCTCAGTCATGCCAAAAATAATATATATTACTAATTTCCCCATCCATCCTATTATTTTTTATTAATTATCATTATTACTTTTTCTTTCTTTTTGGAAAAGTAAATACTCATTATTCTTTTGTATCTTTTATATATATGTGTGTGTATGACCCAATGAACAAAATCAGTCATAAGTGTTGAGAAATTGAGAAAGCTGAATAAATAAGCTTTACATGAATATATGTGACCCTGGACCACATAACCAGTCTTAAGTTGCTGGGGTATATTTGTAGCAATAGCCAAAAATACATTGTATGGGTCAAATTGATTGATTTTTCTTTTTTGCCAAAAATCCTTAGTGAGTTATTTTTTGCCAAAAATCCTTAGTGAGTTATTTAGTGAATTTCTTACCATAAATATATTAAAACTTAATTTTTGATTAGTAACATCCATTGCTAAGAGCTTCATTTGGACAACTTAAAGGTCATTTTCTCAGCATTTAGATTTTTCTGTACCCTCGGATTCCAGATTTTCATATAGTTGTATTTCGGTCAAATATTGCCCTATCCTAACAAATCATACATCAATGGGAAGCTTATTTATTCAGCTTTCAGATCCTGTATAAATCTCGATTTTGTAAAAACCAGTCAAATTTATGACTGGTTTTATTGTCCAGGGTCACATATGGTTTGTTAGAACAGGACAATATTTGGCTGAGATACAACTATTTGTAGAATATTGAGAGGAATTTTACTGTTTTTGCATACATTTTTGGTCAGATTTTGTAGCAAAAACTTTAGAGCATTTACCTATTGGACTGCATGTTAAATTTAAAAATGTAATTTAAAATTAAAATATGAAGAGTTTATTTGCAAGAACAGATAACTTTTAGTATTTTTTAGTTATTTTTTTACCTAATCAAAATAACCCACATGTTGTTTAATTGAGAATAACTGAAATAAAAAAATCCAGCCTATATGAGTCCTTAGAGGTTCTCCTTCAGCCAATGGATGTAGCTCCCAAAACTTCGCTTTCCAACAGAAAACGGAAAGGATCCAAAAGCGAAACCAAGGCATCCATGGAAACCATCTTCAATGTGATCAATGGTGACGTCCACTCCAGCCTCTTCCAGTCGCGTGGCGTACATGAGTCCGTCGTCTCTCAGCACGTCATGCTCACAGGTCATGATGTAAGTGGGCGGCACGGCCTTCAGCACTTTAATATCAGCTAGTAGAGGCGCCGCTCTCACATCCAGCAGACCTGGCACCTTCTCCAGCAGCTCTGGCTCACCTTGAAGGGGAATCACGGGTTTATAGTTCTTCTGGAAGGCCACCGGAAGAAGCTTGGTCCAGTCGGTCTTGGCTTTGGCTGCTGCTATCTCCTGACCCTGATCCAGAGCCGTGTGGTTGTTTGCCAGCAAAGCAGGAACCAGTTTATGTTCACCGTTTAGGTACTCCAGCCAAAAGCGGGCCACCAATGGTCTGTCTAGCATGGGCATGTTGGCGTTCTGCTGGTACGAGGGGGTGTTAAAGTCCAGGGCTTGAAGTGCGGGGTAGACCAGGGCCTGAACTTTAAACTTAATAGGAATGCTACTGTCTGAAGCCACCTGTGAGAACAGAGACAAAGAATGTGATTATTACCTATCTTTTACAATGAATATCTTTAATAGCATACTGAGGCACACTAGTAAACAAAACATATTATTGAGTATTTTATATTTGTTTTTATTGTTTAGTTTTTGTCATATATATATATATATATATATATATACACACTCGTCTACTTGGTCTCATTATGTCAAAATGTGAACAGCATGATGAAAAGGACTCTTTAAACACAAATTGTCATTGATCCAGAACATTTCAGTGTTTATTGTATTATGCTCTATCTATTTGCATCTGTACATTTCAATTGCAACACATCGACAACAGCCAGAAATCAACATTTCAGCTGTACTTACATACACCAGTTTTATTCCTATTTATATTGTGAGGGTTTTTACAGAAGGGTTTGTTCATATATCATGTACCTGATACAAAGAGATATAAAAAAAACAACTGAAATATCAACACAATTAAACAATTTTGAACCTGGATTTACGTGTCCAATGTTCAGGTTTCTGTTCTAGAAATCTATGCAAATAAATGCACGTTTAATTAGATAATTCACACTTTATGTACTTAATGTACTTTTATTAATCAACTGGGAAAGTATCGTGATATCTGTTAGTATTGTCTTTATGCTATTCACCTGTGTTGTCTTAATGGGAAACATATATTTGTAATGATGACAATTTGATGCTTGTATTTCTCATATACCTGTTGTGCCACAGCAGCAGCCAGGTTTCCTCCGGCGCTGTCACCTGACACAGCCACTCTTTTGGGGTCTATGGAGTACCGACCCAACACCTCAGCTGTCAGGACGTGCTTCGAGGCCTGAAAAACATCATTATACTGATCTGGAAAACGTGCATCCGGTGCCAGCCTGTACCTGAACATACAATAAAAACGGAATATACAAATTAATATACAAATGAAGTCTGTTAAATACCTCCTTCAATCATACAAAGACCATAAGCAAGATCCAGAAATATGCTTACTCAACAGATATTATGACTGCATTCAGCTCTTCAGCCATATTCATACACTGAATGTAATATGGTTCCATCTCTATAAAGAGAGAGAGAGAGAGCAATTTAATAGTTTCAACTGTTTAGTATTAGTAAAATATCTACTCCCACACGAGGGCGCTTTGAGACTGCAGCTGCTGAGCAAACCTCTTTTCTTCATTCTTCATTAGCATAAAATGCAATTTATTTAATATATAAAACAATAAACTATCATGTACTTATACTGCCAACTGTCCATCCTCCTCCATGGAAATAGACCACGCTTCTTTTCAAGCTCTGGTCTTTCCCTGCAGCAGTTGACTCAAACACTAGAGCTTGTACTCCTCCGAAAGACGCTTCTGTGACTCGGACTCTTGGGCTGGACTCAATGCTTTTGACATTTGCACAAGCCAAAGAGTATTTAAACAAACCGAATGGAGAAGTCAGTCCAAAGCCATGAGCTACAAAACTCTGAGAGAAAAACAAAAAAACTTCTGTTTATGTCAGCAGATGTCTTAAGCAAATAAAAAAAATCCCCTTAAGTGCAATTTTATATATTAATTTAATAACATTCATAAAAATATATATTTTTTTTAATGGAAAAATCTTACCAACTTCATCGTGGCACGTAACATTGCATCCACAAACATGAGTTTCCATGGCTCTGATATAGTGCTGGGCAGAGGCTGATAAATATAATAAGCAGCTGCTATTGACAGTAAAACTGTCCAGATCAAAAGGAAACGCATTAGTAATTAAGTTAAATGAGTATTAAAATAAACAGCAGCATAAAATATCGGCGTATGTATATAGGGTGGCTGTATGTATGACACTTCACCTGATTTACACGTAGTAAAAATTATGAAGTCACAGCAGTTAATTTAAGTTAAAAGTCCTCTTGTACACCTTAAGTGGCTGTTTACCTTTGCAGTTTTTATTAATGATTTTTTTTTATCTGTTAATGACTTTACATTTATTGCCTCCCTTTTTCCAAATGGATTAAGTGCACATAACTGCTTGAAAGGATATATCTTTTTTAGATTTGTTGTTAAGTAATTAAGTAAACTTTAAATTTGTGTGCTTTTAAAATAATAAATTACACATTAATGTAAAAAAAAAAGTACTATTATTTTCCCTCTTGGATTCGTCATGGATACAGAGACTTTTATTTTGAAATTGTCTTGCTTTGTTGGTTGCACGTGTGCCTTCACGAAAGTCAGATAAAGTTTGCACTATCAACTTTGAATGAATATGCAGTATTTATGTTTTCATTATACATTTCACACTTCTAAAAAATTAATAAGCATACGAGACTTCTGATTCGTCTCTTAATTTTTATGATTCATTTGAAAAATCATACATATTCATATACAATATAACAACAAATATTACATGTAACACATTTCACATCCATGTTGATGATACTGTGTAATTTTGAAATGTACTGACAGCATAAACAGTCCCAAACAAATACAGTATGGCCTGAGGATGTGGAACAGGACTCATTTTGTGCACAAAGCACATTATTTTCTATGGTAAACTTGTCCATGAGTATTAGACAAATGGTTTCAAATACTCACTTGTATGTTAAATAAAATGTATGATCATTATAATTCATTTATATAATATGTAATACATTAACATTTACTTTCCCAGACGCTGTTTCACAGATTCTGCTCTGAAAAACAGAGATACAGTAATGGTTTATTTCCCAAGGAAATAAATGCATGCATTCAAAATGTATCACTCAGTAAGAAATTAATCTGCTTCTTGAGGCCTGATGATGCACATCTGTGCCGTTTCGAGCACACAGGCTCTTCATCAGACTTCAGCAGAGCCTGCGTGCTCGAAACGTTACACACTTGGCACCTGATATGCCAGATCTATTTTAACTAGCTAATAAAGATTTTTTTGATATTTTCAGAGCTTAGGTGTTACTGACTTTGCATTATACCGTCCTTCATGCATATTTTTTGGTCGAGCACCTTTTTTTGAGACGGATGTGCGTGCTTTTGTTCCATTTTCACTATAATAGAAATTATCAATTTGTTTCAGTCACACTCAGATTAGTAATCAACAAATAACATTAAAAAACCCATACAATATTAACAACATAAAATATTTTCCATGACACTTACAAATTATTAGAAATGGATTCAAATTTGCATAATCTGGATTATCCTGCATTATATTGCATCACATGCACTATAAGACCAATGCTACTAAAACAATTGTGTATTGTTACTGAAACATAGTTTCAATAGTCTTGGAATTAATCAGTGTGCGTTTCTCCACTTACATAATCTATTGCATTGACATGTTGCACAGCATTTTAAATCTAAAAACCATTAGTGAATATTTGAAATCAAAATATATTTAACACAACATAACAAAAATACTAGAGGTTCTCCTTCAGCCAGTGGGTGTAGCTCTTAAAACTTCGCTTTCCAACAGAAAAACGAAAGGGTCCAAAAGCGAAACTAAGGCATCCATGGAAACCATCTTCAATGTGATCAATGGTGACGTCCACTCCAGCCTCTTCCAGTCGCGTGGCGTACATGAGTCCGTCGTCTCTCAGCACGTCATGCTCACAGGTCATGATGTAAGTGGGCGGCACGGCCTTCAGCACTTTAATATCAGCTAGTAGAGGCGCCGCTCTCACATCCAGCAGACCTGGCACCTTCTCCAGCAGCTCTGGCTCACCTTGAAGGGGAATCACGGGTTTATAGTTCTTCTGGAAGGCCACCGGAAGTAGCTTGGTCCAGTCGGTCTTGGCTTTGGCTGCTGCTATCTCCTGGCTCGGCGCTGGAGTTGTGTGGTTGTTTGCCAGCAAAGACGTAACATGTTTTGGATCCCCATTTAGGTACTCCAGCCAAAAGCGAGCCATGAGGGGACGGTGAAGGATGGGAATGTTGGCGTTCTGCTGGTAGGAGGGGGTGTTAAAGTCGAGAGCCTGAAGAGCGGGGTAGAGAAGGGCCTGAACTTTGAATTTAATAGGAGGAGTATTGTCCAAAGCCATCTGTGAAAAGAGAGACAAAAAGTGATTTTATTTTATTTTATATCTTTATTTATTTTTTAAGCTTTCTTATGAAGATATGCTGTGTTTATGTAAATTTCTTCACAATCTTTTAAATATACTTTATATACACACAGACATAACACACACACACATAAAGTATATACATATATATACTTTTATATATATATACTTTTTCCCCCACAAAATCTGTAATTTTCTGTTGCTGTTTGGATGTAGAAAACTTTCTACACAGTCATCTTTGCATTTTCTTCTGTCACTGGCCATAACCTTGAAATCAGAATTAAGTTGAGAATTAAATTAGTTGAGCACTGAACAAATATTTAGGAAAATGAACAAATATTTCATCTCTTTTTTTTTTCTGGTGATTTTGGAATCTTCATCTTACAGATGGTTGTTGAAACAAAAAAAAACAAACATCATATATTATAAGAAACTTTGGCGTGCTAAACCAAAACAGGCACTATTTTTGGAATCAGCAGCTCACATAGTTTTTGGCATTTTTTCAGCAAACACAGTGAAATGAATTTGAAGTGATTTCTCACACCTGTTGTACCACAGCAGCAGCCAGATTGGCACCGGCGCTGTCACCTGACACAGCCACTCTTTTTGGGTCTATAGAGTACAGACTCAACACCTCAGCTGTCAAGATGTGTTTTGAGGCCTGAACGGCTTCGTTATACTGATCTGGGAAACGTGCCTCTGGGGCCAGTCTGTACCTGAACATACAAATTATAAAAATGACAGCTGGTTAATAACGTAATTAAGGCTCTTAAGGGTTGTTGAAATTAAATTATACAGTAGAGAATTGCTTACTCAATTGATATTACAACTGCATCCAACACTTCAGCCGTAGACCAGCATTGAAGGTAATAAGTTTGCATCTCTTAAAAGAAAAAGAACAGAAGTTACTAATATGTTTTCCTCTCTTCTTCTGTGTACAACATACAACACATTAAAAAGATCATTTATATGAAATCACACTTACTTCCACTTCCGAGTGTCCATCCACCTCCATGGAAATAGATCACTCCTCTTTTCAAATGCGGCTCTTGGTCTGCTGTTGTGGACTCAAACACTTGTGCCTGCACTCCTCCAAAAGACGTTTCTGTAACCCGGATTGCTGGGCTGGACTGTGGACCCTTTATTTCATCCCATGATGCCGCATACCTTGCAATATCAAAAGGTTGACTCAGTCCAAGACTGTGAGCTAAAAAGCTCTATGGGGGGAAAAACTACAAGTTAGAGGGATCAGAGAGCAGGATTGTTAAACAGTTTCTAAAAACCAGCAAATCTCTTTAAGAAGATTACTTTTATTCTGAAGGGACATAAGGAATGCTTTTTTATTATTATTATTATTATTATTATTATTTTTACATTACATAAACCATTCATGTATAGTAAATTGCAACACATAAAATGGTGATTTTAAGCATTTAAAGATCAACAATTAAAATAATACTAGATTTACAGAAATGTCAAAATATGAATAGCTCTTTTTATATTATATTCAATCAGTTTAATTAAAAATATGGTGAAATAACAAATTATCATAAAAAAGTTTTTTTTTTAACAATTTGACTTCTTATTTGTAGCTTTTTATTTGTTGTTAGAAAATATGTATTTTATATAATGTTAGAAAAAAAATATGCTGAAAATGTTTTTACACAAATTGGATCACTATTTAATTTGTTACCAAAATTTTTAATTACGTTTAAATATTGCATCCACATTTAAATGACAATTATGCAAATTTGTATAATATAGCAGTTTATATATTATATAACGGAACAATGCACAGCTTACCATATGCATTACACCACGCAATATGGAATCCATAAACATGAGTTTCCATGGCTCTGATATAGTGCTGGGTAGAGGCAGATAAATATAATAAGCGGCTGCTATTGACAGTAAAATCGCCACGATCAAAATGGACCGCATCATAATTATAGTTCCAGTTAAAATAACACAAGAAACTCATGAAACTATACCGGTCTAAGAGTTGACATAGTGACTGACTGTATGATGTTGTAACACCTCATCTGACCCCAGAGAGCAGTGGTTTTGAAATCACTGCAAATTTTACATTAAAAGCCTTCAGGTATGAAAACTCTGAAGCCATCGTTTTTAATTTTGTGAAGTTGCTATGCTATTATTTGTTGATTCTTATCATTTATTTATTACTCTTGTTTTTTTAACATTTCGAAAATCACATTAGCGTTTAATTGTACGACGTCTCACGTTCATTTCATTTCATTTTATTTTTTTGCAATGTATTCTGCTAGTAGACGGTGACTTTTAAGTTGAAATGTTCCTCACGTTCTGTCACATAACAGTTGTTTAAATACGTCACAATGGAATGTACTGTATATCAGACATGTCAGCCCAACAGTGAAAGCACTACACATGCTATGCTATTTTACTGATTGTACTACAATGCTATTACTACTACTGCTGCTGCCATTCTTATTATAAAGTTATGTAGCCTACAACTAATAAATATTCATCTTGATAATTCCGCACGTTTTGAAATAGTCCTGGTGTGATGATGTGGTTAATGTACTGATAAAGCATGGTTTAATTCCAGGCCGTGAACAAATCTTTTAAATATGAGATCTGATCACTCTAGTAATGCTGATCACTAAGGGGCGCTGTAGTTTCTCTTTTACAATATGGTCATCATACTTCTAAAGCCTATAAACCTAATTAAACAGACTAGCATTTAAACTAAAAGCCAAAAATGTAATTGTCCCACTCATATTTACTGTTAATGTCAATCACATTATTATAAAAATTTATAACAAGTTTCTAACAAGAAATCTAAAGTCGCTTTTAATTATGAGTGGAAAATTATGCATTTCGATATAATGTGTGTAGCCATGGAATATGAGAGTGAAATTATACATACAAATTAGCTAAATTAAACTCTTTTGTTTTCACGTTTGCCTCGTGAAACGTTCTAACACAGCAACCTCTTCTAAGATCCTCTTTTGTCTTCGTTATCAGTTGAGATTCCAGTGAGTGATGGAATGGTACGGGTGAGTATTCGGCGGTTTACGGTAAATTTTAACACCCCCATGTGCGCTTCCACATAATTGACATGGCGGAATTCCACACTGGTCTGGTCTGGTCCACCGTGGGCTCCGCAGCAACGGAATGACATGCTTTCTGTTACGGGCATTTAGGGACTAAAGTGTTATTAAGCAAGATTTACTGAATCCGAGGTAAGTCGACGAGTTTTGTTCAAAATATTAACGCGGTAGTGTAATTTTCCGAAGCGCTCTGAGACACTGTTTCGCAAAGTTTCAAGTTGCAGAAAAGCGCGAGCCGGCTGAGTCTTTGATGGGAAAGGGAAGTCTCGAATTGAATGGAAAACGAAACGAAACCTAAACGAATGTTAGTGCGTTCAACTCTAAAAGAATGTTTTGTGAGCTGATTTGCTTTACTTTTATTTGTGTCTACTTTGACAGATATATTTAAACTGTTCAATACCTGAGTTGTTAGGTTATGTGGATCCCGTGTACTCTTTATGCAGTATAAAAAGTCATTCGTAAACATCATTAACGCAGCTTCTTCCAAATTCAGTGTCACTTGTGGTGCCTAAGTGAGAATTAACAGTGGAGGCATTTATAACAAAATCATTCTCTTTTTTTTTTATTCTGTCCACTGCATTTTTTCCGGAGAATTCTGGAATCCAGGAAACCGATACATTATGAAACTTTTTTTTTAATCACAGGGGCCTGTTTGTATAATTCTAAAAACGTTGCAATCATATGCCTTATAAACCTATGACAAAGAATGACACGTCAATTCCCAGAAACAAGTTGTTTGCTTAAGCGTCGCACGAATACTATATACTTTGGGTAATGGTTTGATTGTTACATCACTGAAATGAGCATGATGTATGTTGTCTATTGTATAAATATAATTCAGTTTCGTCTGCATTACTATCATAATAATATACACTTAAGAGAAGCGTTCTATTAGTAAAACTGTGAACTTGCATTGTAGAATAACGTTCTTTCGAGTCGAATCGATTCAATGATTCAATTGAACCGGCTCACAAGAACGATTCATTCTTTAATGGGACTGGATCAGTCCGCGCGGTCCTATAAAAACTCACTCACTAAACCTGAGAAACGCGAGGATGTGCATTACAAGTAAAACGTATTGGTACTGTTTACTAGTTAATCGTATCACCGTTTTTGCAACGCACAAGCAGAAACGTCACGTGATGACAAAATTACGTCACGACCGAAAGAATACCTGAATCATTTTGTTGAATCGAATCAATGGGGACATTTAAATGTTGTTTACTGTTTTTCTTTAAGGATGATAGTGTTGAAATGTGAACACTTGTTTAAAAAAAAAAAAGAATACATCCTGTATCAAAATATGATTTAGGAAAACACATTCAGCTGGTTTCGTGGACCGGATCTTTTAGCCAGAGGAAACCCGATCCCAAATACATGACGTCATGTGACATTCCAGAGCGAATCTTGAGGTGCAGAAAGCAGACTTGTAGACTTCAGAGAGTCGAACCTTTGCATCAAACTTGATTTCTCCCCTTAAAGTCACTGCTGTAGAATTCATAGAGCTGGAAAGTGGAAAATGAAAGTGGAAAGCAGCAGTGCAAACATCTCTTTTATTATGTCAAACACAGGGTTTTGCAGGCTAATACTGTACATAGCTACTAACGTTTTAGTGTAAGTGATGCTTTAAATTGAGTCCTGTGACGAAAATGCACATTTCTGTGGTGGTAACCTGACCACGGGGTGAGCACTGATTTGTCAGTATCTCACACCCCCATTAAAACACACAGGCGTACCCTGACCCCTCCCAACCCTACAGCCCTTTGGCCCCAAACTCAAACGTTAAAAGAATGTGGTGCTTGTCCCATTCCATTCTTTGGCTCAGTCTCCACTTCTTGTGATAGCGCCAGGCTATATTTAGCACTTTATAAACTCTCCTTAACATTTAATGCAAATACACATTGCAGATAAGTTTTAACAGATTACCCACTTTTTTTTCCACCACTGAATTCCCATCCTGTACCGTCATGTGTAGTACACCTGGTTTGCTCTCAGGGATCTCCACTGCCCATAACCTCCATTTGATAAGTGTTTGCGCTAATTGCATTGGAAAGTCAGATATTTGCTCTATCTGCCTCCATCATTTCCTAAGAGAGATTGTAATGATCTGTCGTGTTGTCAGTACTCCTTTGTTGTCGTTATTGAATCGGTTGAGCCGAATTATTGCAAATGCCGCTTACCCTGAGGGGTAGCTGAGATGTTCTTATGAGAAACTCATGTTACATTTGTAAAACATTTAGGCAAGGCTTTTATCAGAATGAAGGGTGGTGGTGGTTAAAGATCTGGTTTAGGAATGGGTGATTCATTGAGAATTATTGTGAACCCTGATCACCATCATACCCTTGATCAAAAAACCCACGGTTCCCTCCTGTTTTGTGGAATTTTTTCCCCCACCAAAAAACAAACCCATAAGTATGAGCAAGTAGTTCCGGTCCTTGGATTTGATTGGTCTAGCAGTGTTTCAGAAGCAATGATGTAGTCCAGTAGCACTAGAACTTCTCATTAATTGCGTGAGTCATTCATTCAACTGATCTGCTCAAAATCACCGACCATCTTTATTAATGAGCCATTGAATCAATTATGCAACTGCAATTCTTGTCCTGAGTCTTGCTATTTCTAAAATTAATTAGTTAAATTCAACACTGATTCTGTATCACCACTCAACAGTGATTCAACGGTGTATTCTAGTTTGTTAGTGAAGCAACGTAGAGGTGTTTCTCCACTTAGACGCTGTGGAGCTAGTGTGTAATTTAGTTTTTCCTTTCTTCATAATCCTGACCTGTTTGAGCATAGGTCCAATGGAATGCAAATGAATGGATTTTTAGGTGCAGAGACCAAATTTTTCCCGCCCTTTTATCTCACCCGCCATCAATTGCTGGAGGCAGGATTGATTAGTGGACATGAGTCCTTGTCTCTTCTGCTGAGCGTCACAGAATGTTGATCATAATAGCCAGATCCAGGAATGCTTTGCATCAGATGTTTCATGACTTGGGTGATCTACCTGCTACTAAGCGTAACATGTTTGGTACAGATGTCTGAAACCTGAATACAAACCAACCTAGCCTGCCTTTTTGTAGCTGAGGCCCAAATCAGGATAAGGAATGTGACCTGTTGACCTTTAGAAGAAGAGGGAGGGAAAGTGACTATTGTGAAGAGTGCTTGCCTATGTTACATACATACATGCACATATTTATTCCCACTTTTGCATGGCTGGAGGTCTGTAGAATGTGATTTTTGAAATAACTGTCATATTAAAGCATCAGTGTGGATGTTACGATAACAACATGATGTTCATTGACTTGATGGAAATGCTTGTGAGTGAGAATTTCAGTGATAAATGTAAAATTATTCTATTATTACTAAAACTATGCATCTTGAACTATTAATTGTCATAAGTAGTCTGTGATAACTCTGATTGAAATAACTAGATGGATTCATTTATTCATGATTAAGACTACACCGTTCATTGTATGTTTTGATTATTTAAAAAAAAATGGTTCTTAAGAGTTGTTTGTATGGGGACAAAACTACATTGTTATATATGACTCACTAAAAATAACTTGTTCATAAGAGCCTTTTTTTAATGATTCAAACTACTAATTTTCTGATGTGTGATTTGATTCTACAGAAAGATCCAGCAAATATGAGTCATTTGTTCAGTAATCGGACTGACTGTTTGTACTGTAAGAGTTGTTTGTTCAGAAATCAGATTATGAGGTTAAAATAAAGAGCCATCTCAAAAGAGTGCGAGGGCAATGTTCACACATTCTGTTTTGACTCACTAAAAGGACCAGCTCATTAGAGTCATTTGCTTTGGTACTGTTTGATTGATTCACAAAAAAAAGAAATGTCTTAAAGTTGTATTAATAGTTTTTTTTTTATTAATGTATTTTTATTTTGATTCACAAAAAAGAACCAGTCATTCTTTTATGATTCAAACTATCCTTTCCTGCTGTGTGTGTTGATTCACTAAAAAGAATCTCGAAAGAGTTGTTTGTTCAAGAATCAGATTATGGCGTTTAAATAGTGTGTCGATGATTCACAAAAAAGAACCATCTCAAAAGTCTGTATTTTGTAATGTAGTAATGTTTTAAAGCAGCTCTTTAGAGTCGTTTGTCTAGAACTACACTGTTTGCACTATTGATTCACTAAAAAGAACCGGTGCATAAGAGTTGTTCGGATATTGATAGTGAGTTGATTGATTGGCTCTAGATTTTATCTATCTACTACTTCCTTCCTCAATCTGTAGCTCCATTTCTATTCTGTCCCTGCTCACGATTTGGATGTTAGGGGTGTGAGACTGTATAATTTTCTCAGATGTGACCCTGGTCTGCGCAACTCCTCTGTGTGACTGGAGAATATGATTCACTCAGCCTGACCCAGTTAAGATGCTCCTCTGCTCCTTCTCAGCGCTCAGAGGCTGGATCACGTTTCATATTGGGGTTACGCAACACTGAATTTGGATCCTGGGAATCTCTTTTCTGTCTTCTTTCTCTGCACTGTCTCTCATTTTTTTGTCCCCTCTCTCCTAGTGTCTTTTACTGTAAGGTGAGAGTGGATGAAGTTTCAGTGCAGGCAGAAACAGGGTCAGCTTTTTTAGCGCAGCTGGGTGTGTAACTGCATTATTGTGCCTCCAGGGAGGAACCAGGTCGTGCTCTGGAGTCTGTGGTGTCAGTATTGGGTAACACCTTTATCTGTTAAACAGGACAGAGGCACTGAGATGGGTCCTGATGCTGTTATATAGACCGAAAGAAAAAGAAAATATCATAAATATCATTTTTTGGAGAACATATTTTACTCTTGAGAAACCGACTTTAGTAATCTCTTGAGTATCAGAAAAGAGTCACAAACTGTTTTCAGATTTGGTAAGATACTAAAGTCTGAAGTCAAATGTATGAGATCAAAATGATCTGGGATGGGCTGTCCACATTTATTTCATAGCTCTATGCTCATACTGTTATTTGCTAATCTGAAGCACATTTGAGGACTCAATTTAAGGAGTAGTTCGCCCTAAAATAAAACTTAATTTACTCATCCTGCATGATTTTGGTCTGCACATGATTAGTGGTTTTTATAATATCATAATTGTTGTTTTAATGATGCGCGAGCAGACATGATCGAATATGCCACTTTTAGAATGTCACAATTTTTTCTCATAACATTATTTATGCAATTGTAATTGCAGGTTTAATGCATGCGTTCCACCTCTAATCAAAATATCTAAATGCCACTTCAGATGCAGCATCTGCGTCACATCTGCAATGCAAATATGGATTTGTTGATACATATTTCAGTTGATTAGTATCATTTAAAAAAAAAATCTAATTCAGTTTATTAATTAAATGTAAGAGTTCGACACTAAAGATGATGCATACATCTAAGAAGTCGAAAAGAGTTTGCGTATAATGGTAAAAATGCCGCTAATGGCTTTTAAAGAAGCCTTAATTGAAATCACTACAGATAAATATAGAAATGGCCTATTTTTTGTCTTTAATGTCCCTTCCCCTACATATAACTTTAGAACAGACTGTATGATGCTGTTCGCTGAAAACTGAAATCTCATTTGAGCATTCACATATTCATATTATTATGAGTTCAGTGAACTTGTTGCTCTGTGATGTTATTGTCATAGCTGTGGTGTGTAAATGTGTCAAAACTTTATTAACTGTTGTTAACAGGCCTTTACACTTCAACTTTGTAGCACTATGCTGATCCTGGCCTCAGGTAGAGCAATGCACTAGACCAGACGCAAATAAAGGCCAGTCAATTGGTTCATTCTTCTGCTGCACTCCTGTAATGTGTCCTCTATTTCCTGTCTGTGCCTCGTCTGGACTGATATCGCTTCGGTTCCATTGTGGCCAAGGTTGAGATATTTTTAAAGAGGTGATGTCATCTGGCTGTAAATGCTGATCAGAGTCACAGACGTGAGTCAACGTCGGGGAGATGGAAATCCTGAGCGCTCCGAGGTGAGATGGAGTTACTTTGCAGGCAAAAATGTGACATTTAGATTGTTTCTCATTCTCTGGGAATGTGTGTGCAAGCCTGAGCATGTGGTGTGTGTGTGTGTGTGTGTTTCAGCTGATCAGGGCTGAGGGAAGGGATGGAATGAGAGAATAAAGGAACGAGGGGGAGATGGAGAGGAAAAAGTGATGGTTTTCTTGGTTTCCCAGCTTCCTCAGTGTTATTATGTGCCATTAGCTGGATTATAGGCCCATGCCAGACTGGGTCCACATCTGGGACTGTAAACCTGCCAGATGCAAGAACAGATTTCTAAAAAGAATTAAATCTGTCTTATGGTGGTGTGTGTGGCAGGATGCTGTTGTTAGTTCTTGTTTGCTGTTGTGAAGAAGATCTTTAAAGCTGGAGTGTGCACTTTTCTCTAAAGTATGTGTAGTTGTAAAGAGTAAGGTCGATTCCTTATAAACTCCGTGGCACTATCAAAACATTGTCTTGTTGATTTAAGCTTCCTGACAGGTCTTTACACAGCAACACTGAAGCAGCAGCGCTGTGACTATCCGTTGTATCAGCTAATGATTCATGCGTATTAAGGAAACCTGTTCCTTTATTATTTTATAAATAAATTACATTATTTACTTTGACATTTTACTGCAAATTTGCTTTATTGAAATGCTTCTGCGGCAGAATGTTACTGTAAATATTGTCTTTTTAATGTGTTTAGGAGAGAATAAGGAAGTTGAGTCTGTAAAAATCTTGTGGTTTAAATGTAATCAGTGTCCAAATTAGTCCCTAGTTACAGTAATAGCATGCACACATACACACACATACACACACACTCTGATCTGTGTCCTCTGTGATCATCAAACATCCAGGTCCTGAGGAGGATCTCAGATGATGTCATCAAGGAAGCGATTGTTTGGCTGGTGCTGTTTTGGTTGTATGAAAGGCATGCTGTTTGACTGTGCGAGGGGGTGTGAGGGCAACAGGGAAGTGGTCTAGGGAATACCCCACATAGCTAGAACCTCAACCGTGCCATGAAAGGGCTCTCTGTGTCTTTCCTGATTGACACTCGCTGTGACGTGGTCACAACAACATGACCCGTGAAGGTAGGGGGTCCGGGCTCTTTGTGTGACACCCCCCCTCCTCCGCTCCCCTCCGCACTGACATTGTATGAGTCTTCTCAACTTTTCTCTCAGGGGATTTAGCCCTTAAATACCCCCCTCAACCCTGCAGAAGTTCAGACTCCAGCCATCCTCAGGAATGAGCGGAGCAGAAAGAAAAGAAAGAATGGATTGAGAGCCTGAGGGGTAAAGGAGAGAGGAGGGGGAGAAGGTTTTTGGACCCCAGAGGCTTTGGCGTGTTAAGATGTGTTAATATTTTATTTGAGCAGTAATTACAGGCAGTGGCGTGGAGCACAGAGGACAGCAAGCATGCTCAGAATGAGAAAGTGCATGAAGTAAAGCTAATGTAGAGCTTCTGTACATGTGAGTGTTAAAGACATGTCACAACAGACCACTGTTAACCACTCTTCCGAAACCTGTATTTTCAGTTTTTTTGTTTTTTACATTTTAGTTTAAATGATTTGTTGATTTGCATTAATATTTTTAAATTTTTTTTTATTTTATAATTCCCCCCCCCCCCATTTTTTTAATACTAACATTTCACTGTAATGAGTTCGATGAGCTATTTTCTTATTTCTTTGTTTTTCTTTTTGTATTTACTTTTTTTATTTAATGAAATGTAGCAAATATTTTAATGTAAGGAGTTGTTCCACCTTTCTTTGCAGCCAATATCACCAAGAATATTTCTTGTCATCTTGAGAACACAAAAAGTAATGTAAAGTAACTTGACCAAGTGAAGTTAATATACTGAATACTCTCTATATATATCACAGTTGTGGAGCATGTCAACTTTCAAGGAAACAGGTTGGCTGTGGGTGGTGTGTTTGTTTAGCAGTGGAAGTGAAGGCATTTATAACCCAATAAAAAGCCCCCGACCTCTTTTCTCTCGTCTTCCCCTCTGCCGGAGATCAGAGGACGTCTCACGTCTACAATTCTTCACGTCTTAAAAATTCAGAGTATGTAGGTGATTTTTAACAACCAGCTGAAGTTATTCTAACAAAAAAGAACCACAAAAAACCACAACATTTTATGAACATCCTGCCTTGGTTAAGAAACAATGTTTGGACCTGGAGGCACATCCACAGTATAGCTTAGGCTTTATAGCTTTAGCCTGTGCTACTTCAGAACATCAGAATGAATGATTTTGTTGCTCTGGGTTTGACCCCTGGGGGTGATGTTTGTTTTTCAAGTTAAATGGAACAGGTTATTGCTTTAGTAGTGGAAAATGGCACCAGTCAGCTACGAAGACATCATTTCTGTGCTGATCTCCCCCCCACCTGAACTTTGACTGTTTTTAAGAGCATCATGTGAAGCAATTCTGTAAGGGTTTCATCAGATGTGACAAGCAATATTGCGTTTGTTTTGAGAACAGAAGTGCAATCTTTCTACATCAGTCTAAATGAGACAGTGCTGACTTGTATTGACTTCTATGCAGGTCTGTTGTGCAAGTGTTTTACGCTTTAAAGGCTGCAGCCTACAGTACATCCTGGTTTTGTGTACTACATAAAAGCAGAATTAGCTATTTCATTTCAAATCGCAATATGTTGAAAACAGCGTACTGTTTTAGTTAGAACAGAAGGAGTTTGTGGTTGAACATAAAGTGGAAACTGTCACATTCATTTTTAAATTTGAATATGAATGTTAAGAATTAGTTTTACTAATGCTATGAACATACTAATTGTACATTTGAATTGAAATCTCATTTACAGTTATATTGCTAATTGTTTAAGTTATATGTCCAATAAATGAAAATAAATAAAATCTTATGTTTATTACTTATTAAATATATTTTACAGTTGTAATACATGCAAAATAAATGTTATATAATAAACCAAAACACTAAAATGAATAATTTTAGAAAATCCTGTGTGAATTTAATACTAAAATACTAATAATAAAATACTGTATGAAATATGGAGAATTATTCTTTTTGAAATCTGCTGAAGACAAAAAAACAAAAACAAAAAAAAACCTGAGCTTTTATTGTAGTAAATGACTCTTCTGGAAAAAGTTTAATATTTCCATTTTCAAAAAAACTGCAAATAGTTATCTGTGCATATTTAATTTTTTTTTACTTTAATGTTTTTATATACTTTTTTGCTGCAAGACAAAGATTATGTTTTTTTTTTTTTTCCTTTTATTTTCTCTCTCAGTCTGGTCTCCTGGCTGTGGCTGAGAGACTGTCGCCCAATAACTGCATTTTATATACAGATTACATAATCTCTGCACAGATTACATCATCATATAAACATCGGTGACATCATAATGATTTCATCCCGTTCCATAACCCACCAGTAGCCTTTTTAGTGAGACGTGTGTTTCATTGTGTATTTGCTGCGTGTGTGTGTGGATCTGGATAGGGTTGCAGATGAGGATCTGCTTTAATCTTTGTCATTAGCTGAATAGCAGCCTGGCTTAATAGAGAATGTTTCACCATGTAATCAGATAATATTTTAACAAAGTTGATATCTCTCTCTCTCTCTCTCAAGCTGTTGCAGGGAGGGCTCCATGAATGTTCGTCACCATGATGATGACGGACCAAATGCTGGACCTCCCGCCTCCGTTGTGCAGCGAGGTTCCCATGATGCACCACATGATCAATGCCGATGCACCACAGCAGGTGAGTTTTTAAAGTCAGACAGTCTCTCATTTTAAAAACCGGACATATTCCTCCAAGCTACAGCAACTCTTTAGCTAAGGTTAAAGACCTAGAATTGGCACTTGTTGGAAATAATGAACGTGTGACATCTGCTCTTGTTTTACAGGTGATCCTGGTCCAGGTGAACCCAGGTGAGACGTTCACCATCCGCACAGAAGACGGGGCTTTGCAATGCATCCAAGGTTCGTCCAGTGAATGTCTTCATAATACTCTTCATTACAATTAACAACAATTAAATGTTGTTCAAATCTGTGAGTGAATCAGACCTCGGAAAGGATTCAAGGTGTTTTCTCTACAGTTTATGATAGCATTCAAATGTTACATTTAATTTCGGATGAAGTCATGAAGATGTTTGTTTGGCATGTTTTCTGAATTCAAGCACACTCAGAAAAGTAGCCTGGAATATGTTTGCACTGTTGGCAGTTGGTGTGAATCCAGAAACCGAGACAAATCTGCAATCTGGTATAACTTAGTACAATTACTCTTATTGCATTATTTTTGCGTGTTTTTGCTGATATTCCCTACTATTTGCAAATTCTCATCTCTAGAAATCTGCACGCATTTTCCAGCTGTTCTAGAAAATCTCTTTTTATAATTTTAATAATAATATTTTGTAGTTATATTGAGTTACACTTGATTTTAAAGTGTCCATGTAATTATATGTTTAAGTAATGAGTAATATTTATTAACGGCACACTTATTATAGAGTTAGTATTCGTAATAGGCTTCAAAATAAGTAGCATGTAATTATGCAAAATGTACTATTATTACTACAGTAAGTACACGTAACAAGTAGGCTACGCAAGTACTTATTTTTTACTTATGTACTGTATATATGCGATGTCTTCCAAACAAGAACAACAAACCAGAATATATGTATTTTTTTGGTCAAATTTTAAATCACAGTTGCAATTTTTATCAGACAAATCGCAAGTAGATTTTTTTCCTCCATATTGTGCTGCCCTGAAATGTTCTACATAATAATTATTTGCAAACCTCTAAAGGATCTAGGTCATGTGACGGTGCTACAAAACCATTTCTAACCCTTTTGTGTGTTTGGCCAGTGGAGAGGCGTTTGGTCACTGCAGCCCTACACTAAATTATTTCTGACCTCATAATGTCATTTTAATTTCATAAAGGCCACCGAATTCCCTCAGTAAAACTTTTGCAAGAGATTACAAGCAGAGAGTCACAGTAGCCTAGACCACAGGATACTAGATCTGACCGTCTGAGTGTTCGCATCACTGTTTACTCAGCTAAGAGGAGCTGCAATGACTGTTTAATTCAATTTGTCCAATGAGAATAGCAGAATCAGCAGTGGAGAGCTGTTTGGTTTATGCTAGAGAAGGAGCTGGCAGCTGGCCGACAGAGAGAATTTAGGCAGAGAAAGAGAGTCTGTACCTCACAGGTGCGGAGAAGATGCAGTCGAAGGCCGTGGTAATGTTCTGGCATGTTCGGGATAAGAACTTTGTTTAATTTTCTAACGTTTGTGCGCTCTTTGCAGCTTGACTGGATAAGCTAAGTCTCCTGTTATTCTTTGATGTTGACTTTGCATTTTTGCAAACAATTTGCTGATAAATGTTTTCCCAGGGCTGGGCAGCGTACCGTTGGCTTATCTTTAGTAGAACAGTAAAGAGGTGCTACACACTATGAGTCTGTAATTCAGTGTCCATTAACATTTGCGATCGTCTGAAAGTCCTAAATGAAGCTCTGTGGACTTTCTCATGCAATCCATAAATCATAGTAATTGCCTTTTTTGTGTGGGTCTGACATTCTGACTGCTTACTGTTGCTAGTTGTTGAATGACAAGTCGACAAATTGGACTTAAGAAAGCTCTGTGTACTGTAATTAGGCCGGATTTAAAGGAACAGTTCACCAAAAAAATGTCACAGTTATGTTTAAAAGCTTGTTCCCGTCATTGAATAAAATATAAAAAAATCTAGACTTTTTTTCTCAGAATTGTGAGTTAAGTCAGAATTGTGAGAGAAACTTGGAATTCTGGTGAGACAACCTCTTTTTTTTCCCTCCGCAAGTGTATATCTCACAATTCTGAAGAAAAAAACTGATTTTCCCGATTATATCTCAAAATTTGGGAAAAAAGTCATAATTGCAAGATGTAAACTTGCATATATTTAGTCAAAAATACATTTGAAATATTATTACAGTTTAAAGTAGCCGTTTTCTGTTGTAATATATTTTAACGTTATTTATTATCATCATATTTATAGTCATTCCAATATGCTTTGAAAGATAAGATTCTTTGAAAAGTAGTGTAAATATACAATATTTATATAACTAAATTTGAGTGTTTGGATTAGACATTTTAACTAACACAGTCGACACTGGCTGTACAGTTTTATGAAATCTAGCTTTTTATGTAGTTGTGAAGCTGTTTGTGTGCTAGGAACCAGAGTTTATCAGTGGAAGCGTACAGGCCAAGAGGAAAAGCGGAATGTGGGGTTTGCTTTCCAGTCCTGCTGGGCTTTATGAAGCAGAAAACATCTGAATTCTACTTCCTCCTCCTCTGAATCACCTATCCTGCCAGGCGTAGGGCTTCTATTGGACGTCTGCAGAATGGACGATGATGCAATCCTTTGAGCAGCGGTCAATAAGATTGTGAGGTGTTATACAAATATGCTCAGATACGTCACTCTGCATTAGTCTGTGTCCTCACAGATCACATCAGGAGGCTTGTAAAATACACACACACACATGCATGCATTCCACACTAATCACTCTTTTTCGCTCTCTTCTATATTATTTATTTGGATTTTGAACAAGTTCGCCTGATTTTTCTTTGTGAAACTCTCTTCGTCCTTGTATTCCAACACTATCTCTTCCCTTCACTCCTTTTCTCTGAACTGAGTAAATATGTTTCCTGTTGATGTGGCTCGGAGGCCCCCCCCCCTCTCTATGGCCCCCCAATCCTTCACCCCTTTCCTCCAACTCTGAGAAACAGAACTCCAAAAGGCAGATGTCTAATATTAGTGGCCACGGTTTTGAAAAACTTTGTAGAAAATGTGTCTCCCTTCTGACAGTCGAGAGAGCAAGAGGCCTTGGGCAGACGTTTAGAAGCGAAGGAAAACTTCTAAAAGAATGTGTACATGTGGAGATCAGGCACTGCTAACGCATCACCCCTGGCCCAGCACTCTTTGCAGGTTAACCCCGTGCAGACAGCAGTCGCCTGTGGCCTCATGGGAGACAAAATACGGACGCAGTCTTGGGGGGCGCGAGCTTTTGATCTCACTGTGGGACATGCTGGTCTTGATGAACATCACATTGCTTATGTTAAAGCAACACTGTGTCTAGCTCGTCTCTCTTTTGGAGTTTTCTACAGGATCTGAGTGGAATAGTCCCTTAATGTAGCAACTGACCAAACTGTACATCGTATTCCACAATTATTCTCGCAACCACAGCTGCCCTTATAATTTTTTGACTTTCCAAAAGAGGAAAAAAATGTTAAGAGGTTAATTACATTGGTCAGGAGATAGAAAGCTGTCGTATTCGAAACACTTATGCATTAGCTTCAATTTGTTCTCTGTCATTTAAAACTAAGGTAATCAACACAAACTATATTTTGTTTAAAAATAAAAATATAAACACTTTTCTAGTTTTACAGTGTTAAAAGTGACATCACAGTCTGTGAAAAGTGTCCATTATATAATACTGTCATAGTTATGATGTCCAGAATCAGAGTTGCAACTATATATATATATATAGAGAGAGAGAGAGAGAGAAACGCACAACTTTCTACACTTGCACTGAAACAGAGTGAGTTCTATGTGTGCAGAGATGCATATACATGCTAAGAGACGCTGACGCCTCCCACAGTAGCCTCAGCGACTACAAACAGCACAGAGCAGGAGTTCCAGGAACAGATGGTGGTTAGCTTTATAAAAAAAAAAAAAAGTAGCTTATTTCAAACTCGCTAACTCAAGTTTAGGTTATTTTCCTCTGTTTTGTTCCTGTTTTTTGGTTGCACTGTTTTGCTCTTTATGGGATTTTGGTGTTTTTTTTTTGGTTTGTTTTTTTTTTCCCCTCTTTTAGTGTGTGACTGTTCTCATCTGGTCTGTGCTCTTTCCTGGTGGAGGAAACCCCCTCTGCCGCACAGATGATCATAGCAGAGCTTCAATTCCATTCCTCTGACTCACTCTGCTGAGGAACAGTGGATTTTTGTGTGCATCATGGAACGGGCAGAGAGAGCGGTCTGAGAAAAAGGGCAGCGTTGTGTCTCAGTCACGTCCTTTTGGTGGCGTGCTCTCTCTGCGTGTGTCCATGAATGTGCCAATCTTCTCTAAATCTACTGGCACACTTGATGCTTTTTTTGAAAGGCCTTTTTGAAAAAAACTCTCAGAGGAAAACTTGCTTAGAGGTTGCTCTTTCATGGCTTAGGAGACATAAAGTCAGTGTGGAATTAAAATCCTGATCCTGTTTATTTTTCTTATAAATGTTCCTAGTCTTATTGTGCATGAATCATTGGTGCATGTTATTTCAAAGGATAAAATCTTGGTAACCTTTCTTCAAAAATCACTCCACTTCTGAAACGTCTTTCCTTTTTGGTTGACATCATCAAACCCTCTTATATTTAAACCCAGATCATGACCGATCAGTTCCTGATGGTTAAAATCAAGTCCCACCCTACTCTTTCTTCCTGATTGAATATCCTGTTATATTTAGTAATGGGTCACATTATAAAAATACAATGGTTTGTGAATTCTTAGTTTTTCCTCTGTGAAGTTTCAGCTTGGAGATATTTCACTTTAAATTACTTTGTATGCAAATTGACACCAATGAGATTTTTAACAGATTAGGAAGGCTGTGATTAATTTGAATTATTATGTGCACCACGGGTCTCAAAGTGAAGCATGATATTGTGTTGCACGCGTACAGTTCATGATTCAGTGTTTTAGCATCTCAGAGCATTCATTGAACTTATTTATTGAAACTCGCAGCACCCAGAGCTGGTTGAAATTATATGGCGATTCAAATCAGTTGATGTTAAACAAATCACAATACAGTTGTGAGTGGGAGTCAATATGAATGTATCTCTGAGGGGAACTTACTGGCTGTCTTTTGAAAAGTTCAGATGGTATTTACCATTTCATCTTGCCTTTTACAGTATATGTTGCATATTAAAGTATTGTTTAAGCACAGCGCTGCTTTGTTTACAGCAGTAAGGAACTGCTATATTTGCAGCTTTCCGTAAATGCCACCTACTATCAGAGAGTGAATTAGCATTTTCATTCAGCCTGTCTGCTGTTTTTGTTTTCTTGCAGATGTTTTATGTAATAAAGTCAGACAATTAATTTTTTTCCTTCAATTATCTATATATTTTCATACCTTTTCATATCTATATATATACCTATACCTTTTCATTCATAAATATGCATTTACTACTTTACATGTAAGTCTTGATTCACTCTCCTTTTAGTCTTGTTGGTGTATAGGACAAACAGTTGAGCTTTTAAGGAGATCTCAATTCTGCTTCTGCTGCTGCTGCTTGAAAAAAAGTTTTCATATCCTAATTCCCTGGTTTTCAACCTACTGCCGCTACATTCTCCAGAACATTACATAGTGGAACATTCCACCAGTTAGTTTTTTCTCCTCCTACTCTCTCTCTCTCTCTATCTCTTTTTCATTTCTCTAGCTCTTTCTCCGTTCTTTTTTGCTGACCTACTATTTTCAGCTGCCGCTGTGTCCTGCAGCAGGCTTTCTGCATGCCTTCATGGGGCAGTGGTTTGGTAATCGTAGTCTCAAGTTCCAGGATAACAAGGGGACATGCATAAAAACAAACCCGGCAGATTGACACCTTTGGACCCTGCCAGCTCTCTGGCACAATGTGCTCTGCCCGGCTCAAACAGGATGAACTCCATAACCCTCCTCTGGTTTACTAACCTGTGCAAACCCATATCACAGATTTAACCTGAGGGTATTTAAAGGCACAGTTCACCCAAAAATAAAAAGAATGTCTCATTATTTACTCACCTTCATAGTATATGATAAAATATAGTGCACAACTCATATGGGTCACTTTTGTTATGCTTACACAGTGCTTTTGTGTCTTTTTTTTTTAAAGCTTGACAGGGCCAGTTCTAAGTTACTTTTATTGTATTGCAAAGGTTGGTCAAGAATTGTGCTTTTTGTGCCCCACAGAAGAAAGAAACTACAGTTTGCAATGGCATTTTTTACATTTTTGGGTCGACTGCCTCTTTAAAAGCAACTCTTTGTGTCGGTTTCGATTTTTTCCTCTTTATCTACTAAATTTAATCCTGGGATATATTTAAATTAAGGAGCCACACTGAGCCTGATCTCCATCTGCAGTAACGTGAGCACAGTTTGGGCTTTTTAAGGAATTTTTTAGACAGACAATGGCACCATTTATGAACATGACAGGCTTCATCCAGACAGTCTCTCTCTCTCCCTCTGTCTGTCTTCCTCTCTCGCCCTCTATCTCTGTTGAGTCGGAAAGGTAGATCATGTCAGAGCAAAGGAAACTCCTTCCTGAGCACAGAGCATGTCAGAGCAGGTCTGCTATGGTAGTCTCCCCTTTTACCTCTTTTTCTCCTCTTGCTCTACAGTATTATATTTGTGCATACCTAGTGTGCTTAAAATTAAAATGACATCAAAATTCACCAGAATGGCTTTCATAAAACACATTCCCGGTCCTGGCCAGTGCACTTTCTTCCAAAGAACTTTTAAAGAACTTATATATTTATCTAATATAAATATTAGAGGGAAAACATAACAAAAGATTAACTAACTGAAATAAAGTGTTGTTTTTTTTTTTTAAATATTATGTAGGTTTAAATAATAAAATGTATTGAAATTTTAAAGCTAAAAAATAAAGATAAATAGAAATAAATAATAACAAAAATAACAAAAGCATTTTATTGGAAGAAAATTCAATGAAACAGTAATATTCAATTAAATACAAATCTTAAAGAAACTACTTTCATTCAGTTCTGATTTTTAACTATTTCATTTGATTTTCATTAAACTGAAGTGCTATAATTACTGTAATTAAAACTGAAATAAAAATTACAGCTAAAGTGATGTATTACAAAACAAAAAGTGATTAAAAAACAAAGCATGTGATTTGAGATAAATGAAATGGAATATAAATAAATTAAATCTTGAACTTAAACATAATTCATTTATTATATTTCTAATTTTTAATGAAGGGTGTAAATTTAAATATTAAAAACCAAAACTAATAGAAATGGATGATTAAAATAGGTAATAGTTAAAAAATAAACTGTGAAAATATAACAATTATAATAATAATAAAAGCACATACCATTACTAAAAAAAAAAAAAAAAAAAAATCAAGATTTTAATAAATAAATTAAGAATATGTAAATATTAATAATAAAATAACAATGCCAAAGACAAAAACACTATTTTTAATTATTTATGAATGTTGTTTACTAATTGTATTTACACCTTAGATTACTCATATGTAACTGAGTCAGCCAACTGTAGCATCAGACGGACTCATCTGTACCAGAAACTCTGATGTTAAAGTTGACTGTTGAGAATGGCAGAGCTGCAGCGTACTCTGATCAGGCGTGCAGGGCTGGAGAGGAGCTGGAGAAGGTCAGGTCTGCCTCCTACATAATTTTCCTTTCCCATTCACATGGGAATCACCCCATACAAGAGTCCCTTCAGCCCCAGCGAGGTCAAAGCGTGTCTCTGAAATCATTGGTCAGTAGCTATAACTCGGAGGTTCGTCTTTATCGTTGCGTGATTCTCTCGAGCTTCCGTTGCTTTGGGGTTTTTTCACGGATGTTGGGTGGGGAGAGGGTAAAGTTCTCACCCTGTTAACTCAGGATGCGAAGCATGGAAATGAAAACAATGCCTTGAAACCCCAGAGATGGCCTGGTATGATAGTGACACCCTGGTCTAATTCTCTGAATGGGCTTTTATCAATGACACTGGGAGTAATTCAGGTCATTCCCTGGACTAATCAGCTGCTCAGAGGGGGAGCGACTGGAGGGTAGTCGTGAAGTAGTCTCGTTTTCCTGCAGGGCTGTTTGCGTAACGCTCTCCACGCAAGAGCTGAATGGGTCTACGGACCATTTTTATTGCACATCCTGAAAGCCAACACCCTCCCACCCCAAACATGCTGGGAATTCACAACCAAGCGCTACATATCCACAGGGCTCACCGTTCCCAAGCCAGGGTGGATCTCCAGACAGACTGTTTGGAATATGGCAGTTTTTGAGCCGTTTTGTTTTAGCTTTAAAAGGTGGGCTTTGTCTTAGATTCAGTTGAATCAACATCTCCCAGTCAAATCACATACTGCATTCCTCTGTGGCCAATATCTGGTTTAACATCTTTCATCTGCTTGCTACATCTAGTTTTCCGTCTTTTTAAGTATTTTATTTTTATCTAGTTAATTAAAAAAAAAAAATGTAATAAAATATATTGAAATAAAATTGTAATTAAAAATGTTTAACGTCTTTCTTGTCAATTTTGAATTAATTAAAATCCTTAAATTGAAATCCTTTTTTTAAATTGATCAAATATGGTATATTTTATTATTTATTATTATTGTTATTATTATTTTAAAACCATTAAATGAGCAAAATATGACACTTTGTCAATTGCTGGATAGCAGAATGTAAGCAAATAAATTAATATGACTTTTACCGATGTATCAGTCTGTTATTTTTTTAGTTTTTAGTTTTAGCTTTGTGAACATTTAAGTCAAATATGCAGTTCAGATTAAATCATTTTTTTGGAGCACCATAAGTTCAAAATGAATACCAAGGTAGAGTTGACTAAGATCAAGATTGTGAGCTTTAAACACGTTTAAGAACATACAAATATCTCTATTTTTATAAATAAATTGTATAAAATGCATTTGACAGGTCCGAACCAGCATTTTTGACCACCTTTTAATGAAGTATGTTTGTCTGCCTGTCCAAAAGAGTGTGTCTCAAGTCAGTCTGCCAAGAACACTGCAATAACTTTCATTAATGCAAATACAAACATTTCATAGTAAATATTTGAGCCTGGTGTACATTTGACCTTGTGATTGGAGCCTGTGTAAATGCAGAGAGGAAAGCATAGCTCTACTGTCTGTTATTTAGCAGTGTTTGGAGTTCATCAGAGGTGAGTTGCAACTAAATGACCTTTTGCGTAACATTTTGTTATGATTAAGGCTCAAGATGGCTTTTTTTCTGTATCGTAGTTTAGTTGAGGGACTATATAATGGTGCCTGAATTAGGAGAGAATGCGTGTAGGGAAATAATTGAATGCCTCCAGGGTCTGCGAAACACAAATACGTCCCCTTGATCAGCGCGTCTGTTGGATAAACACTTGGGCTCCCTGGGCTGCGAATTTTCCTCGTTGGATGGAGAGAGACAGATAGTGTTTACAGTGAGAACAATGGGCCGTGCAATCACAGAAACATGAAAACACACACTCATACACACTTCATGTACTGAGACACACACACAACCTCTCCAGAAGAAATTACCATCTCTTGTATACATAGCCAGATTGGAATTCTGCTGTTTCATCTGCTTGAGAAGGAAAACAGAAGAAATTCTGATGGATGGGTCACATTATAGTGTGTCTTTCAACGTTTGTCCAACCTTTGGATGTTTTTCTCTGGTTTATGAAGATGAATTGGTATGATGCAGCTAAATGCTGTGTTCTTCATATGGGTTGTTTATGTGTTCAGCTCAGGAGATCTCTGTTGGTATTGGATTGTGGGATTTGTTCTGAATTACCTTTTTTGAAGTGTTAAAACTGAGAGTTTTTTTGTCCTGTAGTGGTGGATGGAAAAAAATGCCAAAGATCTGCTAGATTTATTTAGAGGGAAGGCCCAGAATATCGTAAAGACTGTCATTTGCTCTCCCTCATGTCATTCCAAACTTTGTGACGACTAGATGTTATGGGAATGTTGGTAACCAAACCGTTTGAATTTTATTTTATTTATTTATTTATTTTTGTCTATATGCAAGCCATTGCGAAACTACAGTAACTCTCTTCAAAATATCATCTGTTTTGGTCTGCAGAAGAAATAGTCATGCAAGTTGACAGTAGCACAGTTTTACATTTTTGGGTGGACTGTCACTTTAAAGTCAGGCTCTTTTGACTTGACAGAGAGTGACCCTAACCATACTCTAGCAACCATCTACAACACTAAGTTTTGCTCTGGTGTTACACACATTTAATGCCAGAAATAAAAAATGTAGTTGAAATGTCAATGTTTTCTCATATTGTCAATTCTTGATAAAGTGATTCTACAATAGCTAATTATTTTTATTAGTTATTTTATTAGTTTTTTTTTTTTATTGTATGTATTCACATTTGTTATTTTATTTATTTATATATATATATATATATATATATATATATATATATATAATATAGCATAGATTTTTCTTGTTATATATTTAGTGTTGAAATTATTTTATTCTTTATTTATTCATAATTGTATTAATTAATATTTATTATTGTATTACTTTTTTACTTTCATTATTTTAAACAATTTGATTTGTATTTTTTTTTATTCATGTTTGATATTATCTTAATTTTTTCTCATGAAAATGTAATCTATTATTTTAGTAATATCTAATAATTAAATAATACTATATAGCCTATATATATATATATATATATATATTTTATACATTTACCATAAGTTTAGTGTTTCATCCAATATTTCTATATTTTCAGCTTCATTATATTTCACAAATTTATTTTACTTTTATTATATAATTTTTATTTTATTTTGATTATTCATTAAGTTCATTATTAAATCCATACATTTTTCATAAATTATTAGTTTCACTATGAATACGGCTAAAAAAGATCCTCTGAGAGCGCCTCGGGAAAGAGAGGCGGGGTAAGCGGCTCTCGTGAAGATTTAAAGGGGAAGTACACAGAACTGAGTGATTTCTAAAGAGCTGTTTTTGACAGGTTAAATGAGCGTTTTTTTACATCTTTGAGAAATTTTAAAGCAATCTATATTACAAACTTTCCATTAAGATCCTAAAGAATCATATTAGCTTGTGGAAAATTGCTTTTGTATGACCCCTTTAATGTTGTTTTTTAGGGATTTGTATTCAGGTTTTTTTTGATCGATGGTATCACAATCTGGGTAGTTTTGAAAGCTCTTCTGAGAAACAGCAGGGTTGTTTTCTCAGTTTGAGTATAAGACCTCATTAAAAGACTCCATCTGCTCTTCATGTATTTTTACAGTTGTCTAGGAGAAACATGGATGTTAAAGTGATCTCAACTGTGATTTTTCTCTCCTACAGTGTCCTTCATGCACACACACACCCTCCCAAACTCGCTTGCTTGCTCAAAAACACAGATCAGATTTGCAAACCCTTGCAAAAAAAAGTACTTCCTTTCTTTGCCCAGTGGCCCTCAAATTGATGCAAGACATTCTTTCCAGAAACATCCATTTCTTTTGCTCTTTTCTGCTTGTCGTCTCCCTGTCTGGCCAAGCTAGCCCTCCAAACTGAATTAGTGGATCTTACTTAGGAACTGATAGTTTGTGGAAGACTGAGCTTCCGTTTTGCTCCTCTGCAATCTGTGTAGATGTACATGTACGGGCTGTCAATCACAGCTTCTCTAAAAAGAACGAAACCCAAAACGTCACTTGGCAGCTTTTCCTCGAGAGTTTATCTGGAGTAAAAGCAAAAGAAAACTTCACACACATGAGGCTGTGCTCTCGCACACACTTTGGTGGCGTGTCAGCGGCCCCCAGCAGGACTGAGTGGACTTTATGAAGTACCCAGCAGGCCCTGCAGTGGGAGAGAGAGCTTCTCTCTCAAGCACAAAGAGGGGTTTGTTCTGCTGAAGAGGCTCTCTGCCTCGACAGCCTCCTCAGAAGCTTGGCAATCCCTTGTTTCCTACATCCACCTCTGTCCATCTCTTCAAGCATTTACTATCAGTCATGCTTCTGCTTAGTGGATGAAAAATGAACTAAAAACCCTGATCCGAATCATACATACTTTAGATTTGGAGTGTTGTAGCATCCACCCAGCAGTAATATACAGATACAGAGATAATATCTTGCAGTGTGACCAGTTGGATGGTAAAAAATGCTATAAGTCTTTCAAAAGTAATTAGAAATTTACAAATAAACACTAAACATGCCAAAAACAGTGAAAAGAAAGGTTTTGAGTCAAGAAATAAAAGGTTCAATCCTAGCTTTACTGGCACAGGGATTTAGTGAGCGTCAAGTTGCTTCTATTATTAATATTACAAAGACGGTAGATCACAAAAAATAAAACAATCGTGCATTGTTTTGTATTGGTGGTGTATTGGGGAGATGAACAGTTTTAAGAATAAAACAAAAGAAACTGATTTTTCTGCGGTGGTCTCATATTGTTTTCCTGAGTGTGTGTGTGTGTGTCTATGTGTATATATATATATGCGTGTATATATATGTGTGTGTGTGTGTGTATGTATGTGTGTGTATATATATATATATATATATATATATGTGTGTGTGTGTGTGTGTGTGTATGTTTATTTTAATCTAAAATCTGTAATACATTTTTTTTTGTAGTTTTAGTTAATATTAACACTAATCTTTAGATTATTTTCATAGAATTATTTGAATTTTTTTATAGCCATTTTGCTATTTTATAGCTTAGTTTGCCTTTGTTCTTTTCTGCCTTTTTTTTTAAAAACCTGTTTTTGTTTTCATTAGCCTTCACGCCATCCATCCCTTCAAAAACCCCTTCAATCAAAGTAGAGGAATGTTTTGGTTTGCGTTCTATATCCTTTTCTCTCATGCTCTCTTTCTCACTCTTTGTGGGTCAAGGATGAAAGAGCCCTTCATATTAAGAGCCTGTGATACAATCCTGTCACTCAGTCATCTCAAAGCTCCCCCCAAACCTCAAACTCAGCTCCTCCACTTTCACAGGAGCGGGGGGGAGGGGGGCGGGCTAGAGAGCCCCGCATACCTGTGCGAGACCCTTTCCAAACAATCTCAATGGATTTTGTTGTGCTCTGTACACGTCGCCCTGTAAAAAAGGTTATTTTAAGGCGCCATGCGTATACACTCGCGTCCCGGTGAAACGACCCACACACATCGCTGTGTACACACACCCCTCCCCCGTCCTGCCGCTCAAGAAACTCCTGTGAAGCCCCTTCAATACAAGCACAAACAGGGTCTTATTCAAACCCGGCAGCGGCTAGCTGGAGATACTGACCCTGTTATTGACTGATGGGGGAGAAAGCAAAGAGAAACTGTAAAATTCATCAGGGTGATTTGGTGATTTACTGCGCCGGAGGCTGTCACGCCACGGTTCCTGCAGGGTCTGGAGGAGACGCCGATGTCTAAAACAGCTGGTGGCCCTCGGCTGTACTCAAGCCTCGGATGAGGGTACTCGTTTGAGATGCATCTCTGAGCTTTATGTTCTGACAACAAGCAGTCAGTGCAATGGGTGTAGGGGTTTCATTCAGAAGTGTCTCATGAGAGTCATAACAGAGAGGGTTTGTGTGCTGGCGGTGGCCCTTTCTTCCTGCGGCGCACCAGTTGGACCTGATGGCTCTATTTCTACCACATTGACTGCGGTGAAGCCGTAAACAATGCCTTTAATTGTTTGTTTAACCCAGTGTCACTGGACAAAATATAGGCCTGCGGGATGGTGGGTCAAAAATCAAGTCAAGCTGCTTTTATTTGTGTAGTGCATTTCGCAGTACACATTGTTTCAAATGTATTTTAAAATGCTTTACAGAAAATGGTGCTGGCAGTGTTTATAATATCTTAATATCTTTGTGCCATTAGTGTACACAAATATACATTATACAAAATATACATTTTGTGAGTATATGAATAACCAAGCAGTTGAGATTTGGTGTATAATAGTAGGCCTATACAGTATATATCGCTGTGTGTATGAATAGAAGTGCAGTTGAAGTTGTAAACTTAAAAAAAAAAAAAAAAAAATCGAAATCCTGTAATTTTACTGTTTAATCTAACACAGAGACAAAATGCCACAGCACACGGTAAAGGGCATTACTGTTAGTTTTGGTTCTGACTGTGACACCACAATTTCTATTTTAGAAATGGTTTATCTTTCCGCATTGTCGCGGCTGAAACAACATACACCCTTTATGACAGTAGATAATTCTCAGGTGATTATGTGCACTATTCAAGTGTCTGATGTGAGTTGAAATATCATTGCATGGCCTTTATAGCTATACATAAAGTAACAACAGCTAGTTTATCTTAGATTTTGAAAATAAATTAAAGCAAGGATGTACTGTATGCTAAAACAACCAATACGAGTATTTCATAC
Organism: Enteromius radiatus; assembly: GCA_032357445.1. NCBI lineage: Eukaryota > Metazoa > Chordata > Actinopteri > Cypriniformes > Cyprinidae > Enteromius > Enteromius radiatus. The sequence goes on along the minus strand of JAUCMS010000052.1, from coordinate 16,867,943 downwards.
CAAAGATGGTGTCAGTTACTCAGTATGTACATTTCAAAATGTTATGTTGGATTATAAACCTATCCATTTTGTTGCGAGTGTAGATCTCTTCCAGAGAGACTCCACCCACATACGCCTCTGATTGGCTGTGATGTTTGATTGATTCTGTCCTGTGGTGTCTATTGTGGACACCCAAATTCCTTGTCTCTGGAATCGTTTTGCATGTAGTTAGGACAGGGTAACAGTGTAACAGACATTTTCTGCTGAATTTATCAAGGCCATGCTGCTACTAAAATTGTGACTTTATCATGTACTGACAACCACTGATGGTAAAAAGTAAGCTACATTATGATACAAAGTTCATCACAAGTGGCTTTTCCACAAATGCAAAACCCCATTGTAGTAGTACCACTCATGATGACACTAAAATAATCAAATAAACATGTTTGAATCAAATTGAGCTGTGACAAAACCCTAACATGCATAGCTAATCAACAATATATCACATAAAGAGAATGCAATCTGTAGCTTTTTGATTAACTTATGTAATTCCATCTTTTAAGCGTATACTTGTCTCTTTTTCTGCTGTTTTCTCGTAGCCGCTGGAATTTTCTTTTCTTAGCCTTGCATTACGTGATGGAATGAGGGGGCGGAGTCAGCATTGTGTTACTGTTTGATTGACAGCTTTCTTCTTCTTTTTTCTGCCTCAGGGCCTGCTGAAGTTCCCATGATGTCACCAAACGGATCTATTCCACCAATCCACGTTCCTCCTGGCTACATCTCCCAGGTAACAGGCAGGAATGGGTCGGGGTGGCGAAACCTCTCTCGCACAATGAAGATGGGATTTCACCCCTCATAGGCGCAAATCCCTTTCTCGGAAACACGTTTACAAAGTGTGATTCTAGTATACAGCAGCCAAACAAACAACAGAAGAACAGGCGCAAAATTCCAAGTTCTTCATCTTTACGAAACGGTGTCAGGACGCTGTTTGCTAAAGGTTGGCGGCAGTGACATTTTAGCTGAAAGGTCAAAAAACTCTTGCAGAGAGGGCAGGAAAAAGGGTTTGAGTTGTGGGTGTAATAAATCAGTGGGGGGGTTATAATGGCACAAAGGTCAATCGTGTAAATATGATTCATTAGCGCATTCCACACGAATTTGAAGGGCAGGACCAGCACACCAGTTTCTCTTTTAACATTCAAGCAAGATGGAAGCTTTTTAGCACAAGTGCATCAAAACGAAGTGATAATAGTGTTCATTATGTGGGTAATTGTTGCGCTGTTTCAGAAATTGCAACACAAACTTCAGAAACTGATGTGAAGTGTTGTTTTATTGCACAAGCAAGTGGCCTCATATTTTTTTTACCTCTACACTGAACTAAATCTACAGTCAACATAAAATGTTGTTCAAAAGTTTGTAGTCAGTAAGATTTTTTTTTTTGTGCTGTTAAAAGATGTTTTTTAAAAATGCATTTATTTTACCAAATAGACGGTAAAACAGTTATATTGTAATATTACATATTAATTTTTTATTATTATTATTTGATGAATAGAAATATAATTATTTAAAATCTAAACCTTTTTAACATTATAAGTGTGTTTACTGTCACTTTTGATTATTTGAATGCAACCATGCTCCCTAAATGTTTTATTTACTTAAAAAAAAAAATAAGAAAAACTTACTGACCCCCGATTTTTAAATGGTATTTAAACAATTATTACAATTATTATTATTACGTAATAAATAATAATGTGCCATACCTTGATACTGTTTGAGTTAATTACCTGTCCAGGTATTACTTAAGATTTATTTATTATTGAAGATTTATTCTTGAATAAATCTAGAAATTGAGTCTGTAGACATTAACAGTTAGAACTAAACTTGATAAAATTATTGAACAAATTAATTTGTTAATGTGAGCAATTATTGGTTATCCTGAAGTCTCCTGAAAGTTTGCTTAATTTATGAGCACAAATGATTATTTGACATAATCTGTCTTTGCTCGTGTCAGAATATGCCAGAATTTATCTCTGGACAAAGATTTTTCTCTAGTTTAAAATGCAAAAGCTAATTGGTATTGAGCATCATGTTTAATTATACATTTTGAGGGAACACTTACTGTTTGCCAGAAAACACCCCTCTTCACAGCATCTTCAATCACTTAAATGCACATTACATCAATTACAAGCTAGAAGATACCACAGGGGAGCTTGAAGGTACATGCTGTTTTGAACCAAGAACATAAGATTCCCTGCTGATCCAAACAGCATTTTTAGTAAGGAGGAGTTTTCTGCCGTCGTCACTAACCTCACCTTCTAACCTTGTGTGAACAGGCTGGTCAGCATGGGTTATAAATCGAGGTCAGTGAGTTGATTTCTCCCGTGTGAGCTGTACCAGCAGGTCTGTGATTTCTGTAAGCATCTTCCATGCATGCATTCCTCCAGTGGAATGTACTTGATAGCTGTTCCATTAGAAGGCTTTGTTTACTTTTGCATTCCTGCCCTTTGTTTAAAGTGGCACTGAACGTCTGCGGTTGCCTTGTAACTGCTGACACTTTAGATCCGGTGTTATTTGTTGGGTGGGGCTCTGATGTCTGACATCAGAGGGCCTGTGAGGCTGGGAATTGTTTGGCTTGACGTCTGTGGATGTTTGTCCTTTCAGGTTCTGGAGGACAACACGGGCGTGCGGAGGGTTGTGGTGACGCCTCACTCTGAATGTTACCCTCCGAGTTACTCTCCGGCTCTGTCCCCGAGTCACCACATTCACCCGCCGTACCTGACACACCCACACTTTATTCCAGCTTCACATACGTCATATTATCCCCCAGTCAGCCCCGGAGATGTGCCCCCGCACCAGTTCTATCAGCACCGGCTGCCACCCATCTACCCAGAAGGTGAGCTTCATAGTCCACTCTAGACTAAAGGTTGTGGGCTTATTCACTTATTTAAACACATACTTCAGTTAGGATGGGCAACCGTCTCTTTGTACTAAATCATAACACAGTCTTAACCAAGCTCAGCATGAAAGAGAAATACAACACAAAGCTATGAAAACACAACCAATCCAAACATACATTACAAAAAGTCGGGACTAAAAAGTTCCTATTCTTGGATAATTGAAATCCTTTTTGTAGACTTATATGCATTGAAACTAAATATGAAATATAATAAATATTAATTAAAATATTTTAATGTATAACATGCATTTCTTTAATAAACATAATTTATGTGCATTAATTGTGTATATGTGTATATATAATATATATAAAATAAAAATAAAATCTGTGAATTGGTTTTACTTTTATTTTTAATTTCGTGGTCACACATACAATGCTGAATAAAATTACGTTTGTTGACAAATATAAAATGTATGTTGAATAAAAATTTTATGTTATGTTTTATGTTTGTTATAATGTTTTTTAATATAAATGTAATTTATATTAATATTTTTATATATTATAACATTTAAGATTTTTTTTATTAAATTACATTTTAAATATTTTAAAATATTTTAGATTTAACATTTTTAAGTTAGCTAAAAAAGTTTGAGCAATATATTAGGAGTTTTGATTTATTTAACATTGTGCTTTCTACTTTCCGTTGTGTAATTACGATCTTTGTCTTATCTCAGAGATCATCCCGCTTTATAACGTCTCCACTTTCATGGGTCATGAGGAGTACTGTAAACCTCCACCCAAGAAGCTTAAACAGCCAGTGGAGCGTACAAGTCTGAGTCAGGTGACCAGCCCGCTGTCCAACAGCTACAAGAACACCACGGCCTGCACCACCACCGCTAACGGCTACGGCAAGAGCCACAGCAGCCCTGGTGGAGGAGGAGGAAGTCCTGGCAACAAGAGGCCAGATCGAAGAGCCAGAGGAAGCCCCAAACACTCAGACGCTGAGCCACAGGGTGAGCTAATTCAAATTTAAAATGCCTCTAATTTAAGACACAATCTTGCTGATTTTGTTCTCATGGCTCTGTTGTATTTCCATACATGTGGCAACAGCTGGGAGCAAAAGCAAAAGATATTTCCATTGTCAGCTGGACTCAAATAAAAGCAGTCAGAGCTGCTGACTCTGACAAGATGAGTCAACAATCTTGTTCACATCTGTTGACTTTAAAGACTCATTGACATGAAGCTTTATGGGTCCTTACCTAAGCCTTTGTTTTTGAGCTGTTATATCAGTGTCAGCATTTACTCTTAACGTGACACGCATACACACTGGGTAAACAGTACATTAGTGTGAGTGTGAATGTAGAAGAGTGCCCACTACTGGTGCAATACAGTCAGTCCCTTGATGAAATGGCCTGGGAATAGCATACTAAAAGTACTGTTACTACTGCTGGAGTATAGTTATGCAGTATCCCTCCAATATTTTTAATTCTTCTGTTCTTTTGAAATAATAAATAAATCATCAATACATCTTGCAAGTGTAATAAAATAAATTATTAGCACAACTGTTCCCAACACTAAAATAAAAGTTTTTGTGCACATAATGTGTACTGTGTATATTTAATATGTATATATAAATGCACACACAGGCATGCATATATTTAAGAAAAGTTCTATGTTTATATATTAAATATATTTATATATAATAGAAATTAAATGAATATAAATATGTGTAAATGTATACTGTATGTATATAATAAATATACACAGTTCACTCATGTATGTTATGTACACAAAAACTTTTGTGTAGTGATATATAATAATAATAATTAATATATTATCTAATAATAATTTATTTAAAAAATCTTGATTTATTTTACAAATGATAACTGGGCATCACTCGCTCTCTATATACAAGATATCTATATTTAATCTTGTTTTAATAGATAAAGATGCTGTAACAATTAATGTTTAGTCTCAGTTTCAGGAGTCATTTGTACATAAATCATACTATACTGGTTATGCTATATTTTTGTATGTGTTCTATACTTTTATTTTGTGTTGCTAAGCCTTTCTCATTATCTTCACTGCAGCATTTATTTGGCTGTAAGGAAGAACCGTTTCTTGACTATCAATCCTAATACATAGTATGTATTTCAACAGCAAACTTGAGGAATTCAACATAGCCACAGGATGTAGCTGTTCAGGGATCAGATGGTGGATGAATGTGGAACACATGTTGCCTGAGATGCAATAGATTCTATAATTCTCTGTATCATCGTTTTCTTTCTTTCATCATTCCTTTGAAAACGGCTCATTCGGTCTAGCTGTTTTCCTCTTTGTTCTTTAATGTCTTATCTTACCCTGGTCTTTGTTCTTGTGAACCTTTGGTTCCCATGCCTCTGAGTCTGTGTGTGTTAGGGAGAGGGAGAGAGAGAGAGAGAGAGAGAGTGTGTATGTAATCTGTCTGTGGCGAAACCACAGTGTATAATGAGACACAGATCTCTTCCTGTCTGAAGTGACAGCACAAGGCTGGTCCGTGTTAAAATGCACAGGGAAAAAGCACGGCAAATTAAATCAAGAGAGGAAAAGACAAGCTGTTCCTGCGGAGAATGTCTGAGAAGATGCTCAAATCTGGGTGAAATGCATGACATCAGACGTTTAGACTTGGTCTTCAGTCTCCAGCGGTGTTCAGGACTTTGCTGTGGCTTGTCAACAAACTGCGCATAATTTAAACTAGTTAAAGCAGAGTCAAGCTGTCCTAGAAAAGTGTTGTGAGATTAGTTTGTTTTTGAAAGATGTCTCTATGCTCACCAAGGCTGCATTTATTTGATTTAAAATACCGTAAAAACAGTAATATTGTTAAATAGTTTAAAATATACAGTGTATATATATATATATATATATATATATATATATAATGTTTTAATATATTTTTAAAGTTTGAAAACCATTGTACTGTTTGTCAAAATCATGATTTTTCTTTTCCAGAATTTCTTAATATAATTCAGAAGAGCAGCATTTATTTGAAATATAAATATTTAGCAAGATTATATGTCTGTACTGTCAATTTAGATTTACTTTACTTTAGACACTTTTGAACGGCAGTGTATATATAAATATATGCGTACTATATAGTGCAAAAACATGATATATGCTAATTTGGTGCTTAAAAACAGTTTCTTATTATTTTAAACAGCAAAAAGAAAGGATTCTTTCAGGATTGATTGAGAAATCAGAATAACAGGATTTATTTGACATGAAAAAATATATTTTTTGTAACATTTCTAGATATTTACTCACATTTTTATCAATTTAATGCATGTTTGCTACATAAACTATTTCCTTTCTTTCCTTTTTTTTTTTAAATTAAATATTTAAAATGAAGCATCATCATTTATTGCTCTTAGTAAGGATAACATAACATATGAAAATATAATTACAAATGAGAAGCTTTTTTGTGTGTGTTAAATAGAAAGTCAATTTTGAGATTTTGAGGAAATGTATTTATTTTTATGGACTTCCATCTGGAAACATGTGCAGTGCTATATTAAACAAATTAGAAACATTTATCAGTTGTCTAGTGAAATGTAGTTTTCCATCGCTGTCGTGACTTTTTTGAATCCAGTGAGTAATTCAAGACCACTTTGACCTGTTTGTAATCCATACATGGAGTGGAATCTCTAATTTTTCCGCTCTTTTTTTTCCCTTGTCCTCTCATAAAATAAAGAATCCGCTGAAAACATCCTCTATCTCTCAATCTCAAAAACATCTTATTGGGGGAAAACCATAAAGGGTCAGTGTGGGGTCATGTTGCCATGACTTCATCACAGTGATGACTCATTGCAGGAGCCCCTCGGGCCCCATAAGAGCCAGACCTATGAACCTCACTCCCCGACAGACACTTTCCGACCCGGCTCAGTCCCAATCTGACATCCCCATCCATCAGGACATCTCTATTGCCTCAGATCTGTGTCTCTGTCTGGAGATACTGAATTTATGTTCTCTGTATTTCTTTCTCTATGCAAACAAGCATGAAGATCTTACAGACACACACACACTCTGATTTATGACTGATAGGAGACATATGGCTACATTTAATGTGTTTTCTGTGCAGATCACGATGTGGACACCAGACGTATTCAGGCTGTGCCATCAGGAATGGACAAGCCACAGGTGAGGGATTTTAAATCATGTCATCTCACAAATCTCCTTGGCGAATTAAAAGCCACTAGTGTTGCCAGTTATTGTTTTTTTTTTTTTTTTTTGTCCCTCAGGATTATTGTTCCACTATAAATATTCTTTTGTTTGGAAAGCATTACATGACCTTTTTTTTGCATTTGGGAAATAAACAAACCCCAAATACTAAGTTTGAAACTTTTTGTTTTTAAAAAAAAAACATTGTTTGAATGATACCTCTAAAACCGCAGACTTGTTAAGGAGAGTTATTGTTTCCTCTCTAAGCAGACGTGTAATTTTTTTTATTTATTTCTTTTTTTTGCATGCTGGAGGATAAAATTAGTTAGGAAAATCATGTAAACTTGACTTTAGATCTTATCATAGAGTAAGATGACCAATAATTCTTTTCTTTTTTTTTTTTCATATTTGTGGAAAGTAATGACTGAAAAGACCAATAGCATGCAGGTATTATACATAATCGACCAATCGTGGTGTTTGAGAAATTGGAATCTACAGAGAACTCAAAGATACACCCTTTTTTAAATGTATTTATTTTTTTATTTATGATTTATTTGTTACATTCTCAAAACAAGATGACAGACGCATAGTAACAAACATACAAACATTAAAGGTGGAATAAAAAAAAAAAAAAAAACTAAATAAGGTTAAAAAGTAATAATAGTAATTAAAATTGTAGAAAAACATTTTAGGCCATTTAGAAATCCCAACCAGGATATGGCCTTAAAAAAAAGTGTACGGTTGCCTTTTTATAGAGGACTTGGCAACCACCCAGAACATCCTAAAAAAACTAGCAACCACTTTTTCATTTCTGCTTCCGTTCACAAGGGGGCAGCAGCTGTTAATGAATGGCTTAATGGTTCATTGATCGGTCACATCAATATGTTTTTCTCATCTCTGCTACCGATTTCATAATCTTTGTCTCTTTCTTTGAATGGGGGCGCATGTTATATATGCTTTCAAGGTTTGAATTGTGATAATGTAATACAGGAGACCAAAAATGATATAAAAGATATCATTAGCTGTGGTATTTAATTAAAGAACACACAAAATAAGGTTTTATTGGATTTCAAATTGTAAAACAATAAATGCAATCAAATGCGTGTGGATGTGTTATGCTTTTCAGATGTTACTGAAACATGTATTTGTCATAAATAATAAAAACTGATTGTGTGTATACACCTTGGGAGAAGTTAGGTACAAATAATTGTGCAGAAGGCCAAGATAAGACCTGACATCTTTGTTTTGTAGATACGTAACACTTGGATTAAGGTTTTGCTCAATAGTGCAGTTTCATTCATTCATCCATTGCGTTTGGGGTCCCGATGACCCTTATGAAGCTGTTTCTGCTTTTCTGATTGATGCTATGGCATTATAGTTTCAAAAATGAAGCATTTTTTCAGTGTCTTTCATCATGATCAGTTGCTATAACGTTTTACTGATGCAACCAACGCTTAGATGTTTGTGAAGATTCTCCGAATAGCACTTGCTTTCGTTCTTTACTTGTACAAAATGGCTTGGTTTGAATGCGAAACAGCAAGTGTCAGATAAATAGTCTGGTTTTCCGTGGCTTAAGCCTCTCCAGACACAGATGTTTTTGTTTTGTGAATGAGCAGTCGCTTTCCGCTTTGAGCAACTGTGGAGGATGTCTGCTGGGTGCTATGACTGATACTTCATTCACCATAGATGAGCCTGCAGTAGCCTTGGCTCCCGAATTAAGTACTATTTACAGCTGCCTAGATTTATTGATGTACCAGACATCATAAATAATTGGGAATTGAAATTCAAAAGGGCCTGCCTTTTAGTCATATCACTTTATTTTGAGTCTTCTCCCAGACTATTCTCTGAAAATTATTTTGGACTATCACTCTTCTTGTAAAGCCTTTTATGCTGATATTAAATAAAAATAAAAATGAAATTAAAATATTTTCAGCAAAATTGTAAAAAAACAAAGAAAAGAAAATATAATTTGCAAGAATATTTAGAGTTTAAAAAATAATAAATTGTAAAATGAATAAAAATAATAAATATATAATATAAACTATAATATATATTATATTAATATAATAAACTATATATATATATATATATATATATATATATATATATACACACTACCGTAACATCTGGTTTTTAAAGATGTTTCTTCTGCTCATAAAGGCTGCATTTATTAGATTAAAAATCCAGAAAAATTTTTAATATTGTAAAATATTATTTCAATTTAAAATAACTGTTTTCCGTGTGAATATATTTTAAAATGTAATTTATTCCTGTGATACAAAGCATCATTACTCCAGTCTTCAGTGTCACATGATCCTTTCAGAAATCATTCTAATATGCTGATTTATTATTATCAGTGTTGGAAACAGCTGAGCTGCTTAATAGTTTTTTTTAGGATTCTTTGATCATTAATTAATTGATCATTATTAAAAAGGGAAGCATTTATTTAAAATGTATAATAATGTTCAAAACTACTGTTACAGTTGTTTACTGTTACACTAAAAATCTAAAAACTAAAATTTGGGATCAGTACATTTTTATTCTTTCTTCTTTGAAAGAAATTAATACTTCTATTAACAAAGGATCTATTAAATGAACAAAAAAGTCACAGCATAAATTTACATTTTAGAAATGTTTTATATTAGGTAAAAAATTATGTTGTTGTTTTTTTACTTGTTATTCATCAAAGTATCCTGAGAAAAAAAATCACAGGTTCCAAAAAATATATTTGGCTGCACAGCTGTTTCCAACATTAATAATTCTAGTAATAAATCAGCAGATTAGAATGATTTCAATGGTAGGTTAAAATTGAAATAAAACAATAGGTATTTTTTGAACGATCAAACGATAAAATCAAAAGGATAATCAATGCAGATTTATTTTCACATCCACCTTTGCTCAGTTTTACCAAGGGTGCCAATATTAGTGGAGGGCACTGTATATGTATATATGTGTGTATGTGTGTGTGTGTGTGTGTGTATATATATATATATATATATATATATATATATATAAAATATATAAAATTAATTTTTTATTATTATAATTTTTTTAGCATTATTATTTAATATTTTTTTCATAACATGCTTTTAGATTTGGAGGATAAACTTCAGGCAGTTGTGTTTTATAATAAACAAAAAAATAATTAATTTTTTTATTTACTTATTTTTGTTTTTTGGGCCCTCAGGTGTCTAACTTACAGTCCCGCTCAGCGCTTGTGTCATGGACGTCTGTTTCTGTATCGGGATCATCTGGACGGGTCCAATGTAATTATGAGCTCCAGCTCAAGGACAAGGGCAGAGATGGGAAATACAAGGTTATGTATAGGTAAGGGCCACTGTTTAGGTGAACTATTTTAATGATGTACGTGTTCTGAATCGCTAAAGCTATTTGTTTTCGGTCATTAGCAAAGTTACATAACATTCTTCTGCATGCGGTTAGGAAAAATTCCACATGTAAGTCTGCAGCTTTGCTTTTTTTGGTCCCTGGAGAAAATCAAACAGGCTATTATGAATTGATTGGAAAGCTGAAGGAGGTTTTAAAGAATGCTTCACCCATATACTTCTGCAATCAGATTTTCACTCTGAGTCTGTCTCTTTTTCAGTGGTGAGGAGCTCCAGCATACCCTCACTGACCTCAAACCAGCCACAGACTACCACATCAGGTAATAGCAGTGTTTCACATTTGCATTTATTCATTTAGCACACACCAAAGCAACTCACAAATGAGGTGAAGCGCTCCATTAGCTGACCACTTTGAATTTCATTTGAGTGCTGAAGAGAGGCGAATGCTCTGATATCCTATTACCATGAATAAATCAAAGATGATATATGCTAAAAAAATGGATTTGTACTTAAATAGGAACATTTTATTTAAACAGCACAATACTGGAAAAGTGTGTTCTTCTTGTAACTACAGTGGTTCGGCATTCATTATTATTGCTAAATGATTAATTTCAAATCACAATAGTAAATGTTTGGTAATGCTCTTGAACTACTCATTTGGAAATTGTCACCATTGTGTGTTTTACAGAGTAAGCACAGTGTGTAACTCAGTAAAGGGTCCCAGTTCAGATGCCAGGGCCTTCACCACCCACAGTGCCCCTCCTGATACCCCTTTACCCCCCAGGCTGTCCCATCGCACCAAGAGCTCCCTCACATTACAGTGGAAGGTATTGGATATTTTGTTTTATTGTGCCGAGTTGCTACAACCATTCAAATATTGTAGGGTCAAACTGTATTGCTTAGTATTATGGTTTAGTAAAATGAATGTATTGTGGTTTATTATTAATAATTTGTGCATTTATTAATTGTGCATTCATTGCTTCATACTGAGAAAAAAACTAATAAAATCATAGTAATACATCACCTCCTGGCAGTAGTCACACATTGAATAATAATTCTTAGTAATGACTCATTACTTTTTTTTTTTAAATAAAAGGCAATGATTTAATAAAACAGAATAAAATATTTAGCAAGGATGCATTTTTGATGTTGCATTTTAAAACACATTAAAATAAAAGAAAAAACAGCTGTTTTGAATTTTAACAATATTTCTTGATAAACATTTTTTATCAAATTAAAGCAGCATTGGTGAGCATAAGACTTCTTGCAAAAACATTAAACAACAAACTTTTGATTGGAAGTGTATGTATGATTTATTTTTTATTTTATGGTGTAATTTCAGCCCCCTGCGGACAACGGCTCAAAAATCACCAATTATGTTCTAGAATGGGATGAGGTATGTATGACCTCTCTAAATTTGGTTATATCCTATGGGCGCCATCTACTCATACTATTTAGCTGATTTTCCTTTCTCTCTCATTTTCTCTCTATTACTTGCCTTCCTTTTTTGGCTGATGTTTTTTTTTTCCTCTGTCCCCATGGCATGAGATGTTGGTCCTGTGGCAACTGAGGCTTTAACCGATTGTTCCGCTTTACGCCATAGTCTGTCTACTTCAGTTATTTTCATTTACCCATAGCTTTTCTGACTCATTAAGAGTTCATTAAAACTCCTCATCTGTGGCTGTGCGGCTCCAGAAGTGTCTGCAGATGCTGGCAGCCCTTCTTCCCCACAGAATCCATTCAGAATACCTCTGCATTTAACCTTAATTAAACACCGGCTCCTGTTGTTGTGACAATTAGCACAGCTTCCAGAAGCAATTTTGTTCTTGTTGTTGTTCTTTTCATGTAAAGAGTGTTCTGTCCTGCCACAGCATGTGACTGTTGGTGTCCTTTACTCCATGTTTTTAGATGTTTGTGTTGTCGTCCTATTTGTCATTCATCACTGTGTCCCTTTATTCTTGTTTCTTTTTCAGGGGAAGAAAAACAGCATTTTCCGTGAATATTATGTTGGACACCAGCGACACTGCAAAGTAATGAGTTTGTGCCCTGCTGTTGGGTACACATTTCGAGTGGCAGCACTAAATGATATTGGCACCAGGTTTGTTTATTTGTCTGTCTCCTACTAAAAATGATTTTTAAATGTTAAATTAAATTATTACCAGTTATACCCAGTGTTGCGAGCTTTACTTTGGAAATGTAATAGGTTACAGATTAACTTATTTAAAATGTAATAAGTAGTGTAACTATTTTTAAAGTAATCCTACTTATTCAAGGAGCAGGAGGCAACATGCACATAAAAAACAGGCAGAGCAACAAATTAATATTATTCAACACACCCTAGCTTTTTACTGAAAATATTCAAATATTTTATTAATATATTTAATTTATTATAGCAAGATAGTTCTGTTTTTATTGAAGTGCCTTGGATTACCATCAAAACATTAAATAATGTAAATGAATCCAGGCCTAATATTTATTTTAGTTGTACCATTTTAATTATAATAGAGCCATATTTTTGAGGTGTAGGTGAAATATAGTGTTTTAAATTGTTTTATGATTTACTGCAAAAAGTCAATATTTATACGTTTAACCCAGCTGCCTGTGTGCCTTTAGTTGTGCGCGGTTTAATCAAATTTTGGCTCTGTGGTGTCTTAGTGTTTAATGGTGCGATAAATGAGAAAATTCTCCTCAATACTCACTGTGAGTGGTGGCAGTGCTGGGGGTTAGAAAGTCCAAAACAATTTATAGCTTTGTGCTTCTCAAAAGCTTTGATGACACACAGATATGTCGTATAATCTTTATAGCGTGGGAAAGGATTGGAATTTATTACTGTTTACGAATTTGATGGTTTTTGTTGTTTTTTTTGCAGTGGATTCAGCACAGAAGTGGTTTTCTACACCACAGGAAGTCTTCCGCAGACGTCCTTACCTCCACGGCTGGTACAGGCAGGTCCGTCCTGGGTTACACTGGAGTGGACACGACCAAACAGCTGCAGCGCTGAGGAGATCGTCACATACACCCTGGAGATGCAGGATGAGGCCAAGGTATTGAACTCACTCCTACAGCCCCCATCCTATAATTCCCCTGAGCCCTTGTGCAAGAGCTGTTATGGCTTTCTGTTGTCCCAATATCTACCAAAAATGGATTTTCTCAGTGTTACACACTGCATGTAATATCTCTTAGCTGTGTTTACTGGTTTCTAGTTAATTGCCCTTACTCACAGTTGTCAGAGTAAATGGGCTCTTCTGGATCCATGACTAATGCCTGTCGTGTTTCACACCTCGGGCTGAAGCGCCATCCAAAATTTTTGAAGATATTTCATCCATGCTATTTTTCATCTTGCTAATTGCTCAATAAGTAATTGCTTAATCTTTCCATTTTTGATAAGTTAATAAACCACAGATTCAAAAAATAAACCCAAAATCTAATAGGAAATATGTTTTTGACCATTTAAAATTATATGTATTTATTTTATATTATCTCTCTCGGCTTACTACTGCTTTAAATTGTTGTTTTTCCTCAAAAAAAAAATTGTTCTGTTTAAATTAATGCCAATTTTGTTTTGTTTTTCTGAGCCAAAAATAAATATCACACATTTTTCCTGATTTACAAAATGTATTCACTAAAATATCACAATTTTTACAACAAAAATGTATGAAATTTGGACAGTTTATTCTCCAAAAACATTTTTGAAACTTTAAAAGCAGACATTTAATGTGCTTATTAATGTGTACATATATTTTGTTTTTTATGTATTTATATAGCAGATTTTCATAATTATGTAATAGAATATTAATAATATAAATAATATTAAAGTCATGCAACAATGTCCACTTCTTATTTTGTATCTGTAATGGGGCACATTTCTGAGTGAAACAGGCTATGAATAAGACAAATTAGGACACAACTTAATTTTGTTCATTAGCAATTGGTTGGATCATTAAAAAGTGTTACTTGCCAGATTGTAGAAAAAGTAGTGAAAAAGAGCATTGGTGATTGTTTCATATACAAAGCAAATTCAAGACAGAACTAGCATTTGTCCAAACAATTGCACATTATTCTATTTGATTTTCGCTTGTAGACCAAAACACAAACACAATTCCTCACTTCTATCTGTTTGTCAGCCTCAATAAATGAAGTGATTTAGACAACCTCTAAAGCGTTAAATACTTCACTTCTTGACACCTAATGGATGATGTGTTTTGGCAGGGACTTGACTTCCAGGCAGTTTACAGCGGTTTGGAGCTGAACCATAAAGTGGAGTCCCTAAGAAGAAACACACAGTATAAATTCAGGGTGAGTGAAGCTCAGATTCAGGATGTTAACGACACGACTACAGCCTACAGCTTTTATTTATTATATTTATGCACTATTTTGATTTAGAGGTGCTGCTTCCTTTTGTTCTCGTACACAAAAAAACATCCGTACTAGTGTTTTAACTAGAGCTCTAGAAAAGCACATGTTCTCAAAGCACCTTTGCTTCCTCATTTCCTGCTTTGCTAATAAGGCAATTAGCGATAATCTAATGAACTTCAGTTTCTCCGCAACCTGGAGCTGTTTCTCAGATCCAGCAGTTGTTGGGGGAAGGTGAATTGATTTCCCGTGGTGGTGTGTGTTAAAGGCTTTTAGTCTAATCTCTGAGAAGGCCAGGAACACTGCGTTAGCATTATCAAGGGAGAAAGACACTTCTGAGAGGATTTAAATGTCGCTTCCTGTGATGCTGCAGGTGATTGGGACGCAAAAGTCATGTTGTCTACACACAAGCGTGTCATAAAATCTTCAAAGGCCACCTTGGCTATCTGTTTTTCATTGATATTGTCTGTCTGAGGTCACTCTGGCTTCTCAGAGGTGCTGGGAATTAAAAAAACTACAATCCAGAATGCTGCACAGTATAAAAATCACTATTTCCGCTTTTTGAAATTTTATTAATACATTTGGCGGTCCAATCAAATCATGAATCAAAAAAAGACTATTTGTTACTTTTAGTCAATTAATCACTCTAAAAAAAGAAAAAAGCAAAGTGTGGCAATTGTGGCATACAGCATGTAGTTTAAAAGAACAGCATATAAGTGTATAAATGTGTTTTCTGTCATTTGTGATCAATTTAATGTGTCCAAGCTGAATAAATGATTCATTTCTTTACTGCAGAAGTAGTTGCTTGGTGGTATGCTTCACCTTGTGTGGTCTTCTAACATCTCTCTTAACTGTCGCCCCCTACAGCTCATCAGTTGTAGTGGCGAGGGGCGCAGTGCACCGAGCTCTTTGCTTGTGTGTAAGACGACCCCAGACAGACCCGGACCCCCTGTGAATCCTGCAGTAAACGCTGTCACATATCACAGCTTCTGCGTAATGTGGGGTAGGGAAATCTTTAAGTCTGCATTTTTACATTTCAAAAAGTTGTATTATTGTCTGTTATCACAATGTTCAATTTTCTTTTTTTTTTTACAATGAAATCAGAACCTCCACAAGATGATGGTGGATCTGGAGACTTAACTTATGTCCTGGAGATGTCAGAAGAGAATTCGGAAGGTATTTCTTTCATAATTTAATGAAAGTTTTAACAATTTGAAAACCCCTCAAATATTTGCCTTTATTTGATTCCAAATGGGCAAATCGGAGTAGATTATATTGTTGAAATATTTTAGACCATTAGTATTTATCATTATTATTTTTTGTATTGTCACATACAAATTTATAAACCAGATTTATAAAAAGAAAATTATGTATATTTTTTCCTTTCAATATTTTATTTTCTTTACGGTTATGGCGAAAAAAATCATTTATTTAAATGTATTTAATTTATATAAATATGTGCTTAATAAAAATAAAATGCTGAAACTAATCACAATTTTGTAAGTATCTCTCATGCTCAGCATTTATTTAATCAAAATCAGTTGTGAAATATTACTACTGTTTAAAATTGTATTTAAATGTTTACTCCAGACTTTAGTGTCACATGAACCTTCAGATGTACTGATTTTCTGCTCAAGAGACATTTATTATTGATTTGGTAACATTTTATGATAAGGTTCATTAGTTAACATGAACTAAGAATGAACAATATTTCCACAACATCTATTATTCTTAATTACTATTAATTTCAGCATTTGCTAATGCATTATTAAAATCATAAGCTGTGTTGGTTAACATGCACTGTGAACTAACATGAATAAACAATCAACAACTATATTATCATTAACTAACATTACCAAAGATTAGTAAATGGTGTAATAAATGCACTGTTCGTTGTTTGGTTCATGTTAATGTACAATGTTAATGAAGAACTAATGTTAACAAATGACTCCTTATTGTAAAGTGTTTCCATTAAGTTTAAAAACCGTTGTACTGCTTAATATTTTTGTGGAAATACAAAAACAACATTTGTTTGAATTAGACTTTCGTCTGACAGTGCATATGTATTTAATGTCAGTTTTGATTGAATTCATCCTTGCTAAAAGTATTGATTTCTAAAATAAAACCAATACTGACCACAAACTTTTGGACAGATAGCCATTCAAATTTTACCTTTTTTTGTTTTTTTTTTGGTATTCTAATATTATATGTTTCTGACAGGTCTAGTGTGATATTTAATTATTCTGTGTCTGTGTTCAGAGAGGCAGTGGACGACTCTCTATAGAGGGCCAGAGAGGAAACATTTATGTGAAGATCGAAAACCAGCAACAGTCTACTCCCTGAGACTCAGCTGTGTGAATGTGGGCGGCCAGAGCCAGGTACAAGAACAGTTACTGATTCCCAAGCTTATTCATGTAATAAAGTCTCAGTATATACTTATTGTGTTTATACTTATTGTATTGGTTGTGCAGTGCTCAGATGACTTGACGGTGCGCACTCATATTCCGCCCCCTGGCCGCTGTCAACCCCCGAGTATCGTGGGTAATGTCAAACACAAGGAGATGACCTTGCAGTGGGGTGAGGCTGTTATTTTTCTTTATATCCTTTTATTCTCTTAGAGAGAACTGGTTGTCTAACAATGGCTGTGCATTAGTTTTTATTCCTCATAGACTGACATTTATGACCCTCTTTTAATAAATCACTTGACTCGAAGTGCAGTTCAAAGAAAGCTGAAGGACGCTTGTCTGCTATTAGATTAATTATGTTTGGTACCAGGTCAACAGGTGAAGTATTCAGAAGATTTATAATTATGGAACTCTATTGAAGTTTAAAGTTTAGTTTACCCAGAATGCACCTGGACCAGCTGAAAGCTTTGCACCTACTTTTTCGTGTTGTCCATGCGTTACATCACCCTATTTAGGGTGTGGGTTTGTTGTGTGCATGTGGTTGAGGGAACCAGAGCTGAAATGCACTTGTTTGTTAGTGATTATTCTCCTGACTCACTGTTTTCGAGTAAAGGTGGGCTCATTTAAGAGGCTGAACACTGTCTATAAATAACTGTGAAATAGCAGCGCTGATTTCAACCGTCCACGCTGACTCTCAGAGCTCAGACAGCGGGCATGAGCTTCCCTGCATGTTCTCCATCACTGCAATTGATCGGTTACTTCCTGAAGCCAGTTAGCTGCAGGGTTGTAGAGAGAGGACTGAGATGGTGTTTTGGTTTGGAAAGGTTGGTGGCAGATGGATGTCTTCTGAGGTCATCAGTAAGTCTTTGTCTGGGGCACGTGAGTGTATCTGCGGCAGGAAGAGTGTATTGTGGATTCACACTGACCGCTGTTGCAACAAAACAGTGGCTCTGTTTTGCAAAATATGCTTTTTGAAAATGGTTAATAAAATGCTCACATCCCATGTCAATTTAACAACAAAAAAGTATTATTATTAACCATTTTAATATTAATATATAATTTAATTATAACATACCATTTTAACAGTTGATCATAATAATAATTAATAAAATTATAAATTTTTATTATTTATTTTTTTATCATGTTTTGGAGTGTAGGTTTTCTTGAATATTAATACTAAATCAAATGTTTGTTTTCAGCTCAACTTAATTCAACTTAATTTTAATTAATATTACTAATAATAATTATAACAATAATATTCATTATTAACATTGCAATATACATTTTTTATTAATTGCTCATAATAATAATTCATACATTTCTAATTATCATCTTTCTAACTCACCTCCTACTTCACAACTGTTTGAATGAATAATAACAACAACTACAATGATAATAATTATTGTTGTTGTTACTCCTACCTTTTCCTGAACTCACCTCCAAATGGAAACATGTTTCTCACAATTTAGACTTTATTTCAGAATGCTTATTTCTCTCAATTCCAAGTTTATAGCTTAAAATTGTTGACACAAAAAAATCCTAAAAATGAGATTAAAAAGCCGTAATTATGTTTATTCTGAGGCTGAAACAAAAACCATAATTTCAAGATGTAAACTCAGAATTCAGAGGAAAAAAGTAAGAATTTCTCCTGAGGATGTATGAAACAGTCCTAATGGTGTGATCATGTATACTGGGCTGGAGTGATGGAGTATGCTTTGACTTTCCACTTTTAAATGATTGCTTATTGTTCCCTCTCCATCTCTTTCTTCCATTTACCCATCATTCTCTGTTTCTCCAGATGGTCCTTTGTGTGGTGAAGAGAGTGAAAATGTGGAGTTTAGCTTGGAAATGTGTGCAACGGAGGAGGGTTCGGAGCCAGCGGAGGTGTACTGTGGATCCAAAGCAGAGTGCACTGTGGGTAATTTGCTCCCTGGCACCACCTACAGGTTCCACGTCCGTGCAGCCAACAGTGCCGGGGTAAGTCATGCATGATCCAGCTAGTTGAGTGATCTGGCTCTATATGAATGATCTGGCTCTTTAATATATGAAACAGAACAAACTTGAAATCCAATTAATTAATTAAAAAAGGTATTAATAGAATTTCAAACCAAGTGGAACATAATTTATTGTTTTGGATTTGTTTAGTTTTTTTCCTGTTCATACTAAACCAAACTAAGTGACAGATAATCGTTATTTTCATTAACAAAATTGTTACTAGTTTATTTCAAATAAAATATATATTTTAAATGCAGAACTTTGGCTTATTTCTATGTGAATATTTACATGGCAACAAAAAAAAACAAAAAACAAAAGTTAAAGTAATAAAATCAAAACTGAAATAAAAAGACAGTTTTATGAAAATATGGCAAATGAAAATAAAAAATGTAAAATAAAAGCTACTATTTATAAATACTATAATAGACTATAAATAATGACAAAATTACACAAAAAATTAAATTTTTGCTTTTGAAATAATCCAAAGAACTGTTTCATTGCTTTTAAGAAATGTTTTTGAATGTATTTTATTTTTTATTTTTTGTATGTTCTCTAAAATAAATGCTAATCCATTATGCTAATCTAAAAGCAAAAAATATTCACTCCATTCATAGGGACATCAATTTCAGCAACTGATATATAAATAGTATATATTTTAGTGAAGAGAACTAGGCAGGTATTTTATTCCCTTTCATAAGCAGTGAGTCAGGACAATTGAATCCCAAACAGCTATAATTTTGTCTCCCTCACATAGAAATACAGCACTCTGGTTGTTTTTCCACTCTTACATAAAATTCACGTTTTATAACAAACCCTCTACATTGCCTCGAGACGATAAAGAGACCTGCTGTCTTCCCCAGCAAGGATATTAAGAAGCTAATTCAGCCAGCCTGACACAGTGTAGCACTTTGGGTTTACCTGCCACAGAAATAACAGATTTCCCTCCTCATGGTCAAACCCAGGCCATTTATTACCTTTGAGACAGCTCCAAAAGCTCTAAATCTTAGCCGGTCTTTTTCTTTTTCCCCCAGTATGGACCCTACTCTGAATCTGTGGAAATAAGCACCGCCGCTGGGCCCCCAGGAAATTGTAGTCCCCCTGCCATCAATGTGACGTCACACGCCTGTGCAGATGTGACCTGGGAGGTGGGTCTGCGACAGGCATTCGCACAGTACACACACAGTAAATAATGAATCACACTGTTATCAGATGAAATTGTCAGTGATTTTCTGCCGCATTGGAAGAGTAATCAATTTTTCGG
Organism: Enteromius radiatus; assembly: GCA_032357445.1. Lineage (NCBI taxonomy): Eukaryota > Metazoa > Chordata > Actinopteri > Cypriniformes > Cyprinidae > Enteromius > Enteromius radiatus. The sequence continues at coordinate 16,847,519 of JAUCMS010000052.1, read as the reverse complement.
AGCAAACGCTGGCTTTGGGACTCGTAGAAAGACAAAATGACTAGAATGAACTCTCAACACAGCAACAGGAACTACATTATCCAGCATATTTCTTTCATCGATCATCTAGAAAACGCTAAAGACAGCCAATTCTCTGGCAGTGAAGGTGTCCACACAAAAGCTTTTCTTCAACAATTGCGTGTTCAGTCCCTTCTTGTCAATAGGCTTTTTGTGACAATGGGCCTCCTGTGTTTCGTTCACAATGAAAATGAATGTGATTTTTAATCCTTGCTGTCAAATATCACGATTTCAATGATTTGCATTCTGTTTTGAGAGCTTGTTTCATTTATTAGCGGTGCGTATGATGCATTAGGTCTGTTGTGTTTGTCCTGATGAAACCGTGTCAGGCAGGTAATTAATCACATACTGCTGGGAATATGCAGGGTTTTTTTGCTCGTATTTCCTGGAGCTTAACGCTTTCTCTGATCTTGATCCCCAGAACAAAGAGAGCTCTGGGATAGACATTTCTGAGTACCGGCTGGACTGGGGACGTGATTTGAACTCTCTTGAACTGGTCTACAGTGGAATGGAAACCTATTTCCAAATCTGCAACCTGGAGGCATCTACGGACTACTGCTGCAGGCTACAGGTAATTCATGGTGTGTCCAATATGACACATTTCAAATATCCAGTTATTGCAAATGAATTGTAAATGAACAAATTAATTGATTTTATTTATTTTTGTTTTCTAAACATTTACCTTTTATTAATACAAAAGACTACTTCATTTTTATTTGATTAATTTTTAGATGCATTTATTTTTTTAATTGTTGTTATTTGTAATTGTTTTGTTTAATTGTCATCCACTTTAAGATATTTAATGCTATGAAAAAGAGCTATTAAATAAACTTTGTCTTGTAGCTATAATTTATAGCGATTGACTATTTTTTTATGTTATCATACGTTTGTTAACACGTGCAGTATTCACAAAATTCACAAAATATTTAATAATTGTTTAATTTATTTTCCACCAAAGTTATTTTCTTTTCTTAAAAAAAGCCAGTAAATTATATATAAACAACTTACTTCAATAAAATGAGTTGTAAATAAATGTTTTTTAATTTATAAATATCATTACCAAAATTGTTCGTTGAAAATAAAATATACATTTTAAATGCCAAACTTAATCTTATTTTTGATGTAAATATTTCCTTGGCAACTAAATGAAATAAAATAAGTGCATGTTAAAGTACTAAATTACTAAAACTGAAATAAAACTATAATTTTACTAAAATAATTGCAGAAATTACAAGCACATGAACAAAAACATTAAAATATAAAAGCTAATGTAGAATATTTATAAATGCTAATAGTATATAAATTAAAAAAAAACACAAAATGTTTGATTTTTGAAATAATGCAAAGTACTGTTCGTTGCCTTTTTTTGGTCCTTTTTATTTTTTTAGGAAAAAAATATTTTTTTAATTATTTGTTGTTTTATATAAGTACTCTAAGTTAAATGCTAGTACTATTTACCAGTCCAAAAAACATTCAGACCATACAAAAGCTTTGCTTTTAACATTTTAGTTTTTGATTAATCGGTAATTTACAGTAAAATGAGTTGAATAAATCATCTTTCTAATTTTCAAGTTAAACAAACACATTAGTTCCATAAAGTAGTTTAGCTCATATAATTGCTCTGAGCATAATCACATTGAGCGTATGCGTTACTGGTGGCTTGCATTTTAATTAAACAAGAAGAGTGTAAACCCTTAATCACACAGTATCAAGCCTTGTTTGTGTTTACAATAAATTTATAAGAATAAAGTATTATATGAAACACACTTACATATATTGGTGTGTATATTATCATTGTGTGTTTGCAAACTGCTTTTAGTGCAAAAATAAACCTGTACATTGTGCTGATCAGACATTATAAGCATTAATAGAGTTCAAACACAGGAGGTATATCTGGAAATGTTCTGACCTTTGGAAGATCCTCTTCACATTTAATTGCCTTTGATTCTTTGTGTCTGTTATGAACTAAAAGCAAAACAAGCTACATACAGGCCTTTAACTTACGGTCTATGTTTGTTTAGCGGTCTGGTTAGTGTCGCAGCTAATGATGAGTAATGAAGTTGGTCTCAGGTTATAGTGCTGTGGGATGTGTTTCTTTGTGGCAACATGCCACGATATCAAAACTGACCGATTGTCCAAAAGTTTATAAATCAAACCTGGTTTTGTATTACTGTATTTCTGCCATATTCATTTCCTTAGGCAGCATTTGTAAGCTCAGAGCTGCTTTGTCTACAGCCGTTACCGGGGAAACCTCATGTTTCTCGTGTTATTTTCTCGCCTGTTGAAAAATGATATTTTGAAGAATGTTGGTAACCAAACATTTGGCAGTAGCCAATCACTTACAAAAAAGAATAATGTGGAACCCAATGGCTACCATCACATTTTTCTTTCTGTATTTTTACAGTGACATTTGTATTTTTTTGTTTGTTTCCGGTTCATAGGCAGTGAACCAGGCAGGGGCGGGCCCCTACAGTGATCTGGTGACGTGTCGGACCCCTGCAGCGGCCCCTGATGTTGTGTCCGGAGTTCGCCTCCTTGACCACCCTCTGAACCCAGCAGAAAGTGAACCCTTCTCCCACTCCACCTGTCTGGCCCTCACCTGGGACGAGCCTCGCTGTAATGGAGCAGAAATCACCTCCTATAGCATCTCAATGGGTGACAGCATCATCACCGCCGGGGACGAAACCAGTCACATTATCAGAAACCTGCTGCCGGACAGCGAGTACAGGTGAGCAGAGATGTTGTTCAACACTCCATATGTCTTTTTCTACCAGCGTGCATCATCAGCTCTTCGGTGGAGGTCAGTGTTTGTGCATTAGGGATGACCGGGGACTCATTTTCCCATGACCCCTGTAATATACGTGTAAGTGCTAGCGCATCTCATGCAGGACTCTGAGTGAGTATGTCAGTGCTATTAGCTCTGCAAATGGACTCCACTTACGTCTGGCTCAAGATGTTTTCAGAAAAATTATGCTTGAGGGTATTTGTGTAAGTTTGCTGTTAGCAGGATTTTTTTTTTTTAAACAAGGTATACTGTCGCACCATGGAACTTTTGCAGGGTTTCTATGAATAGGGCTTAAATAAATCATTTAAAACACACACACACACACACATATTGTGTAATTACAAACTTTTATTTTGGATGCAGTTAGTTGCTATTAATAATTTGACAGCACTATATGTGAGTTTTAAAAATGTTGTCACAATATTAAGACTTTAAAAGTTTTTTTTTTTATTTCCACTGTTCTTGAAATGTTAAATATATACTTTAAATATATAGCATAACATATTTGTCTTAAATATATACATGCATGTGTATATATTTATATACACATAATAAATATACACAGGACACACACACATATAATGTATACAAAAACTTTAATGTTGGATGCAATCATTGCCTATCACTAATTAAATGTATTTCTGTAGTATGTGTCCAAAAACCATGTTATGTCCATGTTTACATATACATATTGTATATGGATTTATATTAACACATTTGCATGAGGGAAGGCCTCTTTCATTATCTCTACCTGCTCGGTTTCCAGAAAACAACTCTCTTAAATGTTTAAGGCTTTAATTTGGGATGAATGACAACTTTAAATGGACCTCTTCGTTGAGGTAATGGACAATAAACCACATTCCCAATTAATATGCCAAATGCAAATGCACTCATAATTATCATATGAACGCAAAATGTCTCTAATGGAACTAGAGGTTTCAATATCTTTTTCGAGCAGTTCAAAAAAATAACTGGTTCCAGCTCACCCCAGTGACCCAATGTTACCAAAATCTATTTAGACACCTAAATGATGTGAAAGCATTAAATAACTGAATATCAAACCCTGTGGCCTCTGAAAATAAATTATGCTCAATTTATTTTTTTTTTTTTATATTACCAGTCAAGGTAATTTTTATTTCTTTATTTTTTTTTATTTGTGCATGAATTCAGTTGTCCTGAAGTTTACATGTGGTGTCCTAGCAGTATCCATAAGTTATAAAAATGACCACTAATGTTTGACAAGCACTAATTTTTCGAATAATCTATATATATGTATATTTATTTGTAATTATAAATACTAACAAATTAAAAAAAAAACAATTCTTGAAAAGTGAGGCCTACACTCTATTTCTTGAAACTTTCTATTTACCAAAAAATTCTAACAAATATTCAAAACAATTCTCAACATATATAATAAGAAGAAACATTTCTGCATTAATATTTCAAAGTATTAATTTATTGCTATATTTTTGTATGGTGTAGAATTCAGAGACTTCCATGTTCCTCCTTGTTTATTTGAATTCATACAATATTTCCAGATAATCAAGCTCTTTAAAAACATTTGTTCCCATACTGTTATTTTAGAAATGCTTTCAACATTGTGTGAGACTTTTTAATAGAAAAAAAGCTTCAATTTTTGTACATAAGCTTTTATAAAAAAAAAAAAAGTAGTCCTTTATTTATTATTTACAAATCCAAACGTTAGATTTTCTGCTTCCATTAGTCCCACACTAGTCCTAGTATGCTAGGATGTATTAGTGCAAAACAACTTTTTTTAGAGAGAGAATTCACTCAAAAAACATTCATGTTGTTCCAAACCTGTAAGTTTGTCTTCTTTTCATGAAACCTAAAAAAATAAGCTTTAATGAACACACACTGCTTTATAAATGGCACTAAACACAACTGCTTTGTATTCATTTAAATAAGTACAAATTAACATGACCGAATGTCCATTTGGATTAATGTTGTTGGTATATATCAAAGGTACTGGGATGTAATAACTTTCCTCCTTACAGAGCTCTTCTGGTAACGCAATGTAGAAATGTTTTCTGTGTGCTTACAATAATTGGATTCTTCTATATATAGATAACTTCACAGAAATCCTCATTTGAATGCAAAACCACCCTTTTAGCCAGAGATCATTTTCCCATTCCCCTGTACCATCAAACTGGGAACAAATCAGGGCAACTAAGGGCAGTTGTGGCCTAATGGATCGGGAGTTGGACTTGTAACCCAAAGGTTGTGGGTTCGAGTTCCAGGTCCGGCAGGGATTGTAGGTGGGGAAGTGAATAATCAGCGCTCTCTCCACCTTCAATGCCACGACTGAGGTGAGACCCTTGAGCAAGGCACCGATCTCCCAAAAGCAATGACTGCAAACTGCTCCGGGGGTGTGTTCATGGTCTGTGTGTGCGCACGAATTCCAAGTATGGGTCACCATACCTGGCCACAAGTCACCTGATCAGCTGTAGTCACATAATGTTGTTGAGTTCAACTGTTCCCTTTAAGAGTGCAATAATGAATTGCTATCGATGATCTTCCTTGTAGAGACATTCAGGTGACAGGAGATCATTTGAAGAGAAGTTATTAATGACTGAACAACACTGACAGTTTCTTTATTTTCTTGTCTTTCTCTCAGCCTGCAGATTCGAGCAGAAAATGAAATGGGCCCTGGGCCCTTTAGTCAGACCCTGATGGTGAGGACCAGACCCCTTCCGCCGTTCCCTCCGCGGTTGGAGTGCGCAGCGGTCGGACCTCAGAGTCTGAAACTACGCTGGGGTTTTAGCAGCCGAACTCAGCTCACAGAGGACTTGAGCTACGTCCTGCAGATGGAGGACAGGAATCAGAGGTTAGCAGAGATATGTAGAAAACTACAGATTTTTTTTCATTTAAAAAAATATGTATGTTAGGTTAATTTAATGCCGTTTTAGAAAATTAACTATTTTTAAAGTGTCTACTGAATAATTAATAATAATGGCTTTGAATTGATATTTCCAATGAAAATGCTATGTATAAATAGTATATATTACTTTAATAATAATCGTAAGAAAATGAAATGTCTTTAACTCAAAGTAAATAATTTCCGAATCTAATTTTAATAATTTGTTTTATTATAAATTACTTGGACTTTAAAACAATCTAATAATTTTTACTTTGTAAACAATATATTTTCTTTATAAAATCACAAATTTTTCTTGCACAGTATAAATGAGAAATACAGGCCTACAGTGTCCTTTCTTTTTTTTTCTTTTTTTATGATAATGATTCATAAGATCATACTGTACTTGAGGGTCCTTGACGTTAAAAAAACTTAAACCCCTAAAATGGACTAAATCACTATAACCTTTTAAAAGCATACAAATACCATTGTCCTAAAATTATAGCAAAGGGATGCTTTGATGGCAGTTACTCATATGTATATACACGTGGATGAATAAAAAAAAACAACATAGCATTATTAACACAACATTCATTATTTACTATACTTAAGTTATAGTTTATTTAGTGTATTTTATTGCTTCAATAAACATGAACTAAAATGGAATCAAATATAAACTTTTTTTATTTCAGATAATTTGCCAATCTTTCTCATCTACATTTAGTTTAAGTTATTATAATAATAGTACAATAATAATAATAATAATTTGCTCATAATTAGAAACAATAGTTTTGTACTTGGTAAAAGGACATCAACGGTGTAAGCGTACTTCTTGGTGTATTAATTTTATTCATAGCGAAGCATCTTGTGTGTATGTACTTCCTCACTTTAATTTGTCCCTCATGCACCCGTAGGGCAGGTTCTTCTCTCTGATGTAAGCAGATCATCTGAAAAGCACATTTTGTGTTTGTGGGTCCATTAAGGTGGAGTCGACTAATGAGAAGACTCTATCTCAAAGCGCTGTTGGGAATTAGATTAGGAGACTCAGGGTTATCAAGACCCACCTTCCTTAATGCTTTCTCGGAGTCGCTCGTCACTGAGCCACCGATGGCTCATTTAGAAGCAAATGAAGGCCCGTGTTCTCTCGGTTTTGAGCTTTCAGCCTCAGTTCCACTTCTGAAAAATTTTAACCATATAAACAGTAAAGTCTGGACTCCTGAATGGAGGTAATGAAGGCCTGCCTTTACCTCGCATTCTTTCCCGCCTTCATGCTATTTCATAAAATGCAAGCAATCATCCAATTTTTTTTCCCATTGCACTCGAGACTTGAAAGAAATATTAGGCTGTAAAATGATTTTAAAAAATGATCATTTATAAATTGTGCTTAATTAATTTGTGTGCATGTTTGTAACCATCTTTTTAGGTTTGTGGTGGTTTACAGAGGTCCAAGCCACACTTTCAAGCTGCAAAGACTCTGCGAATCAAGCCGGTACCGGTTTCGGATCCAGGCGGTGAGCAAAGCAGGCGAGGGGCCGTTTTCTGAGACCTACATCTTCAGCACCACCAAATCTCTGCCACAAACACTGAAAGGTATTTATTTATACTCACTTAGTATAAATATATTCGTATAGTTTAGAATTAATAGTATTTTTAAAATGTATTTAACGAGTATGCATTAATTTGATCAAAAGTGACAGTATATAAATGTATAATGGTATGACAAATTTGTATTTTGTATTTCTATTCATCAAAGAATCCTGGAAAAAAGTGGTGTTCACAAAAATATAGAGGATCAGATATTGATAATAACAAATGTTTATTGAGCAGCAAATTAGCATATTAGAATGATTTCTTAAAGATCATGTTACTATGAAGACTAGAGTAATGGCTGCTTAAAATTCAGTGTTGCCATCCAAGGAATAAATAATGTTAAAATTAGTGCTTTCAATCCATAAAAAAATGTTAACTAATTAATTGCACATTTTTTATTAATCTGACCTAAAACTAAAGTTTTGAAACATATGTTTATTATGCAATATTTTCACATGCAATCTTTAAATTAATGTACAAACAACGTAAATACGTTATATAAGGGGAGTATCACTGATACAAATACTACTGATGTCTCTATGCACCCCTCCCCCAATATTTAACCATTAACTAACCATTCAACATTACAGTAGAAATGTCAGCTATCAGTTTGATCATTTGTTATACTTTTAAAAAAAAAATCAAATAAAAAATAAACGCTTGTAATTTAACTTTTTTTTTACATAAGCCGCCTGTGCCCTTCAGCACGTAAGAAATATGCAGAAATTGAATAAAGTTATCAAACACTAAATTTATAATTGAAATATAGATATATCCTTAAAGCTACAAAGTTACTGATTTCTTCTATTTTTATCTTTTCCACTTTAGTTTGACTCACGCCTGACACTGAGGCATAGTGGAGCGTGTTTAAAAAGTCATAAAGACATTCTGCGGATTTAAAAAAAAAAAAAAAAAAGACATGAAAGCAGCAATTGTGAGTGGGATGACCAATCCTAGCTCTGCCCCTGCATCAAGTGCATGAAATATATTTAGCACTGTTAAACTAGAATTTTTGCAACTAGTTGAAATATAATTTTGCACTAGTTGAAATATATTGAAATAGTAAAACCCTGAACCTTTTTTATTTTGTCCTCTTAGCCCCAAGAGTTGTTCAGCTCGAGGCAAATGCCTGTGAAGTCACATGGGAGAGTATTCCACCAATGAGAGGAGACCGAATCAGCTATGTGCTACAGCTGCTGGGAGGCAGAGATTCTGATTATAAACAGGTAAGATTCAAACTCCTTTTAAAGCTACTGTCCGCCTCAGACTGTTTCCAAGAACTCTGGCTTGTTGGAACTGTTTGGTACTTTAGTTTAAATGGTTGAGACAAGAATATAATATTTACTTTGTTTCACAGAAGAAATACCGTGTTAGATTCACACATGGCCACAGTCACAGCATATGAGTAGAATTAATTTTGAACAGGAAATGGAAAACGAGGCTCAAGCTATTTGCGACATTTCCTTTTCGTTCCATTTTATCTGTCTTAACTCGTCACAGTCAGTATTTGAATGAAATTGAGTGCTTCTGAACACACACAGTCCCACAGGATTCATTAAACTGAGCTGCGCGGTTGGAAAGAGACACAGAGAGAGGGGGACATGTGATTGTCACGATTAGAGTCCATTCAGGTGTGCAATCGCTTATTGTTTTAAAAATCATTTCTCCTAAGCTGCTTCCTTGGTGCGATAAATTGAATGGAAGTTGACAAAATGTTAAATAATGTGTGGATTTATTCCTTTCCCCATCACATCAACCGTTCTTTTTTTTGTGAATATCGTTAGGCGACTCCCACAAAGAAACATTTAAGTTATATTCCACCCCAGAAAGAAATTATGTATTTTAAAGTCTTTTTTTAAGAGCATTTTGCCAGCACATTCTCATAACAGACAAAAAAATTAGACTAAATATTTTTTCAAATTAAATAACACGTGGATAAACACTCAAAAATATTAAATGTCCAAAAAAATAACCTTTGTACTGGGAAAAAAAAGTAAAAAACTTTGATATTTTTAGGTTATTCTCTTAATTTCTACCGTATTTCTGTATTTTTTGTTAGCTCCGCCCATCGCAAAATCTCATTGGTCCAAATCCTAACTCTATTTAATTGCACATAAAATATTAAATATGTTATGATTGATTTTACAGTTGTCACTTGTCACACAGAACAGCGGTTTGTTTGGAGTGAATATGACCTAAATATTTTTATTAATTCACTCGTACGGTCATTCTTTATTTCAGCCTCAACAATTCCTTGCTGGTGCTATTTTAATGAAAAACTGAAAAAAGCTCTGTTAATGAAGGAGTGGGGTTCCCCAGGGCTCTATATTAGCCTAATTAACAGTTTAACTGTGCAGCCATTTCCCTGTTTATGCAATTAACGCTAGAAGGTGATTAGGATTATTATTATTTAGTCTTTTTTTCTGTTATCAGTGCTTGAGTAGCAGTATTCAAGATTGTTAATATTTTCATTGCCTTTAATTGGAATGAATACATAGACTAATTATACAAACATAATTGGTCTGTCATGGCAAAAATATCAAGACCTCACTAAAATTGTGGCACGGGTGGTTAAGAGGCTTAAAACCTCTTGTGTTGCCATGGAGACATAAACTGGTGGTCCTTTTGAGAGCTGCATGTGACCGATAGAACAAAGTCACCTCGATACATTTGTCTTCAGCAATGTTTACGGGTTATAAAAGCCCATATAAATACGCTCTCTTTTGTTCCTGTTTTTATTTTTCATTTGCTCAGATGATTTGTTTTTTGTGCATGTTCCCAAAAATGGCTTATGCTTTTAGGTCAACTGCCATTGTCATATTTACTTAAGACAGAATTATTTGTTTTGGTTGATTTGTGAAGCACTGACTCTGTCATTACGGCTGTGAATTGAGCTTTGTTTTGTCCATCACCTATTCTGTATAGCACCTGTGATAAGTACAGCATATTAGGTCATATTTTTGTGGTTATTAATGCGTTGAACTGTTTCATGGATTGATAAGAAATTTTTCATTTTTCAGTTCATTTTTCTTGAGCTTGAGAGAGTTTTTTTGCTTGTTTTTTTAAACTACATAGAAAAAGGATTGTATTTCCATTGAGCAAGAACATTTACATAACTCTGTCATCATTAGTGTTTTATTAACAAGACCGATGTACAGCCTTACAGTGACATTTTTATGTTATATTGATCCTGACAGCGCCACACTTCAGATGAAAGGATTACGGAGGCTTGTTAAGATTCTCTTTGAGGAGGCTGAAGTCCTTTTATTTAGCATAGCTCTGAAGACTTATGTTTTGTAAGATGTGGGTCAAAGATGGAGTGTTGTGTGAATATTGTTTTGGCATCTTGGATGTTTTTTGCTTTGAGTGAACCTAAAATAAAATAGTAGTGTCCTGTTGTTCATTCACTGTAGCTACCAATAAATAAATGATGAATAATTCATTTTAATATTACTAATATTTATTGTTTTGGTTTTTTTTTATTATTAGGGATGGAATATAAATATGCATTATTTACAGAGCTCCTTCCTTTATATTTCTGTAAATAATGCTATTATATAATATGCTAATAAATGTACAAATATAATAATATATACACAGTTTATGTATGTGTGTATGCTGCTATGTATATTTTGTTATGTATATATAAATACACCACATGCGTGTATATGTTTCAGAAAAATGTTATGTTTATATATTAAATATATTTATTTAAAATATAAGTTTTATTATTATATAGATGGGTAAATATTTTCAAAACATATTCTGTTTGTGTATGTATCTATATATATATATATATATATATATATATATATACACACACATACATTTGGTATTTATTATATATTACCATTTAATGTAGTATTAATATTTTTTTTATTACACCCCAGTGCCATTACAAAATGGTATAATTTATTATTATTGTTGTTGTTTTGTTATATTATTTAAAAATATACATTTTATTATTAGAATTAGAATTATTTATTGTTTTATGTTTGGTCATTTATTTATTAGAATTTGAATTTTTTTGAAGGTTTAATTTAGCCATTTTTTTGCCTAGCTGAAATCGGGGTGCGAAATCGGGAAAGGTCCTCGAGTCAGGATTTGAACTCTGGATACTCATAGCCCACAAGGCTATCAGCGCTGGCATGTTATTGTTTTTAATAATACATTTGTGATTGTCCAAATGTTCTCAGAGTGAAGGAGAAACTATAACTCAGCTGATGCTGTACTGTCCTCCTGTCCTTCAGGTGTATAAGGGAGATGAGACGTGCTTCCAGCTCTCCGGGCTGCAGTGGAACACAGACTACCGCGTGCGAGTGTTTGCATGCAGGCGCTGCGCAGACACCCTCCAGGAGCTGTGCGGGTCCTTCAGCCCATCCGCCCACCTCAACCTGCGGCGGTCGGATGCCACACTGGCTGTGGAAGTGGATGTCTCCAGGGTGCCTGTGACCAACACCCTCACCGATGAACAGTTTGCCGGCCTCATGGTATTTGGGGTGGCCTTTCTTTCTGTCCTAATGGCCTTCCTGCTTCAGCTTCTGATTTAGAGTTGTTCTCGTCTGTCTCTTCAGTTTTTAAACTACAGCTCGCAAAACCATTAATGCAAGTACTGTTTGGTCATTGACCAAAATACAATTTTTACACTTTTAAAATTTCATCTATTTGTTTTTTTACAGGTTTTTCTATAAGATGAGTTACAGCTTTATCAAATCAATAATGATGAAATGTACTGTTTGGGCATCTGTACCTTTTTTTTTTTTTTTTTTTTTTTATGTTTAAGATGATGTGCATATTTTTATATTTAGTATTTAGGAGATTTTAACACTAAAGTAATAAGTGGCCTTCCGGATATCAAGTTCAACTCTCAGATGAACATCTGAGGTGTTTTTTTTTTTTTTTTTTTTTTAAATAATGGTCAGTCCTATTTATCTTTAAATTGGTGTCTAGTCAGCTAAAGAGCACCAGTGCTCTGGTTCCTGTGTCTGTACCCCAAAAAATGTCTGTCTAAAAGCTTCTTAAAAGCTTTATTTGTTCTCTCATCCTTTTATTTCTCTGAAAAAAAAAAAAAAAAAAAAAA
>JAUCMS010000052.1:16822950-16835032 GCA_032357445.1 Enteromius radiatus | reverse complement strand
GGCTGCCGGTAAAAAAAAAAAAAAAAAAAATTCTAAAAACACCTGCAACTGTCAGTCCAAAGAGAGTCAAATGGCAGTCTTTGCAATCAATGTACAGTGTTGTGAAGTCTGGAGTGTTTGTACCTCAGGGACTTGGGAGGGCCTTGTGAACCTGTGCCTTGAAATCCACAGATCCAAACTTTTGTGACAAATCATTTCAGATCTGCTGCTTACAGTATTTCATTAACACTTTACCCTGGTCACATTATACAGTACACGATCATGTTTACTAGCTCAATCAGCCCTTAACCAAAGTTAGTGAGCATTCAAGACATAACAGTTTTGTTAGATTTATTTATGCTACATTCTTGTACTTTATAATGCAAATCACAGTGCAATCTACATTTATTTATTACAAGAATCAGAACTGTCATATTCAATATTTTCTTCATGTAGCATGTCTTTTTATAAGGGGGTTATGACAAATCTTTATTATATTTTCTAAATATAGAACAGCATTTTAACATCATTAACCTGTCTTATTGAGATATAACTATTGTTTATATTCTGTTTTAAAAAATTTTTTTTTATTGTTTTAGTTCAGAAAATGTTTGTCTGATCAATTTTGTGATATCCCACCTGCACAAACAGCAATTTTTTTTAAATGTTTAAAAATATTAGTTTCATCTACTTCTTTTAATCATCTACTCGTCATGTAGTAGACTATATATGTGTTGCTTAAGTTTTTAGACAAGCATTCCATTGTTTTCTGATTAAAAGAAGTTGAAATGACTTGACACTAGAAAACTTGAAGTGGAAACACTTGAAGAACTCTTTTTGAGAACTCCAGACCCAGAATCATTTTAAGTGAAAAACAGAGATACTTTTTGTTTGTTTGTTTGGTTTTTTTTAGTCGCATTTAGCTGGATATCAGGTAATAAGTGGCCTAGACTTATATTTCCATGCTTGCATATTGTTTCATGAAAATCATTCCATATTACCATTTTTAAAAAAAACATAACTGTCACATTTATTGATGTAAATTATAATCGTAGACATTATATTTAAAAAAACTACCATATCAATTTAAATGTATAGATATTGAAAACACTACCCTTTGTATTTAAGATGATTATGTATCTGTAGTATATATGTAATATATTTATACACAATAAATTTTTTTAAATTTCTGAAACAAGGTGTTTATATTTCATTTATACACACATACACACACACATATAAATATATATATATATATATATATATATATATATAGTTTTTTAAAATCTATTTTTAGAAATAAAAACAAGACAATATGTATAACACAAAAACATTTTAATTTTAAAATCAAGTAATACTGCATGACGTCAAAAACTTTATGTATATTACACAATAACACATTGTGTTGTAATGTATCACAGTGTGTGTTAAAAGGCAAGTAGACACAGTATATCAAATATCTTTCATAAATATTAAAACATGTCAAATATTCTGTGTTTTACAAGCATCTCAAGAAGTAGTTTTAAATTTGAATTAGACTGTAATTGCCAACAAGCAACAAAGGCAGAATTTAATCACAAAGCTTACACAAAAACTACAGTAGCCGCAGTGTTCACAAACCTGCAATAAGTGCACTTTTTATGGCTGCTACACATTTATGTAACATAATCTGACAACACAAGCTTTTTATGGCATGGGATTTTATCATTCAGCACCATTGTATCTCTCCCACATAGGGTACAATGTTAAGAGTGCTTACATCTACAGTGCTCTGTCATCCAGTACTTCACACAGTTTAAGGCATTTTTGGGTGTGTGTGCATATGTACAGTTTGCATGGCTAACACTGAAGCACATCGAAAATGGACGATAGGCTCACAAACATACACATACACAGAAATGAAATGGTTAAACTATTATATTAATACAAACACACAGATACACAGGCATACATTCACACACATTGTGTTGCAATGTTAGATATTTGAAATAAATGATAGGTGGCATTTATTGCAAGTCTTCTCTTTAAAAGAGTTTGTATGGTATTTTCAGGTTTTACTGTAATGATTATCTGGCGAAATTCTAAAAAAGCAAAATGGTAAACTTTAATTAAATGTGATTTTAAATGTTATAATAGAGATTTTATAATGTCTCCATGAGCAAACATGGCGACTGTGTGCTCATTAGTGGTCTTCCGCTGCCATCTAGGGGTCATTAATTGCAATTTCTTGCACTGTGAGAATTTAAAGTCATTTAAAGTGGAAATATTGTGTTTTTGAGGCCTTTTTTAATGGTTATAGTGTTACCTATAATCTGAGCTCTATGAAACTTTGCATCTGTCACATGTTTTAACCACGTTTCATCAAGTTTTGTTTTTGGTTTTATAGGCTTTTGAGTATATGTGGCCACGCCCCCTTTTTAAATGACCCTGTTATGGCTATCCAAAAATTTTTTGACATTTATTAATCTAGAGAGTCCAGAGAATAGTTCTGTATTGGTTTGATTCAGATTCAGCGACAGACTTGAGACTAGTTTGAAAAAGTAGGTTTTAAACATGTTCTAAAATTCGAGGTCATTTTCTATAGAAATACTGTGTTTTGAGGCAGTTTTAGCTGTTATAGCGCCACCTAAGGTCCGATCTTCATTAAACTTTGGATAATTGTTAAGAGTCATGTGTTACATGTTTTCACTGAGTTTCATAAAGTTTTGAGTTTTTGTTTGTTTTATAGGGCTTTGGGTTCATGCGGCCACGCCCATTTTAAAATGAAACAATTACAGCTAACCAAAGGACAAAATTCAACCTTTTTTGATAATTATTGATCTAGAGAGTCCATAGATTATTACTGCAGTGGTTTGATCGAGATTGAGCGAAAAACCAAATGTTGAGTCTATGTCAAGCGGTTTAGGAGTTATTAGCGCTAACGCGTTTGTGATCGCTGTAGTGCCCCCTATGGGCCACTGGTGCTGAGACTTTGATCGCTTCTCCCCAAATTGAGCTCTACCATCTGACCAAGTTTGAAGTCTCTGGGCCTTACGGTTTGGGCTGCACGATCAGTTCTAGAACAGAATAATAATAATAATAACAAAAATCCTAACAATTACAATAGGGATTCAGCGCTACGCGCTCGAACCCTTAAAAATGATGAGGTTAATGTTGACGGTCCTTTTCGTTCTTGTGAAGATTTTTTTTAGTCTGTTAAAAAGTGCACATTTATTAACCGATCGAGGCTTTTCCGCTGTCACGTGCTCCAGCTGTATTCGTTCCACACCGAAAAACTCTCGGCGTTCACGATGCTCTGCACCGAGCGTCCAGGAGCGCGCTTCGTTCCGAACAGTTTGCACGCCGCGCTCCTGTACTTCTTTGACATGAGGTTGTAGAGGATGGGGTTAATCGCGGCGCTGAGGTAAAACAGCACGAATGAGACCAGGTTGCAGTATTCGCTGATTTGGGAGATGAGAGGAGAATTGGCCTCGGATGACTTGGAGAAGAGATAACGACCCACGTGGAACGGTAGCCAGCAGAGAACAAACGCTAGAACCACAACAGCTGAGAAAGAGAGAGAAAGAAAGTTAATGTCTGTAATGTTGTTTTCAGAAGGATTAAAGTTTTTTTATTATCGCATATCGCATATAGAAGTGCATTTAATACAATATTCGTTTAACCAATTGGTAGCAATTATTTCGAGTAGCCTACAAAGAAAAGAATCAGAATCCGTATATGTGAACGAAGTGTTTCTGATTCACTATCAACAACTGACTCATTCTATTTTATTACAAAAATAATGGCATTTTTTATGAAAGGCTAGAAGTTGCAGTGCTTGATTCTCACTAATAGCCTGGGCTGCGTTTCCCAAAAAGCTTCGTAAGCTTAAGTACATCGTAGACCCATTGAAACCAATGGAGCGTTGGGAAAAGCAGCCCTGGTTAATGGTCCATAAAGTTACAATGTTGCATATCCATCGTTTAATGAAAAGCATTATTCATAATTTTAGATCATCAAAATAATGAAGAAATAAAAACAAATATGCTGTTTCTGACTGGATTGTCCGAATTTCAACTAAACGTTCAACTTCCGAGTTTTGAACTGCGGTCCATAGCAACTGTTGACTGCAAACGGCTAATTGAACGAAATAATAAATGTAAATTAGCCTATAATAAATGTCAGTTCCAATTTAGGCTACACTCTTAAAAAATAAAGGTGCTTCATGATGCCATAGAAGAACCTTTTTTTGTCTAAATGGTTCCATAAAGAACCTTTAACATCTTAAGAAGATTCTTCAGATTAAGGCAAGAAAGAAAAGGTTCTTTAAAGAACCTTTGACTGCCTGGTTCTTTGCAGAACATCGCTGTGAAAACACTTTTTAACACCTTTATTTTTAAGAGTGTAAAATTAAAATAAATGTACAATTCTAACAATAATTTATTATTATTATAGGTTATATTTTGCTTATGGGATTTAAATAGCAGGTGTGTCCTGTTAAATGTAAATAAAAGTTTATTAAATGATTAAGTAATATACAAAGGTTTATTAAACAATTGTACGATTTTTCTGCTGTAAAGTTAATCTGTTAAATGATTCTGAAATATACAAATATTATTTGTCTCGCATCGTTGAGCTCACCCAGCATTTTGACCGTTTGTTTATTGTTCTTTTCCCGACTAGAAACGGGTCCGACGGGATTCTCCTTTCTTCTCCACAGTCTTCTGCCTATGAGGCTGTATAACACCGTCAAACAGAGGACCGGGAGGAAGAAGAACACGCTGGAGACCCACACCATCATAGTAAGCAGTCCTGAGCGGATGGCATACTCTGTGGCTTTACACTCATTGGTTTCCCAGGGGTTGGTGCCGTTCTCGTGCTCGACCCCAACCAGAATGAATATGGGTCCGGCGCTGCACAGAGCCACAGTCCAGAGGAGTAAGATCACCCCTTTTACCCGACCCCGCGTGACGATGACTTTTGCCCTGAAGGGAAAACAGATGGCGAAGTATCTCTCCACGCTGAGCGCGGTGATGTTGAGGATGGTGGAGTACGTGCAGCTTTCGCTCACAAACTGAAAGAGTTTGCAGAGCTCGTCGCCAAAGTTCCACGGTCGGTACCGCCAGACCCGGTACAGGTCGAGGGGCATGCAGAGGAAAATCAGCAAGTCTGAGAGTGCCATGCTGCAGAGGTACAGGTTGGTGGTGGTTCGCATGTCTTTGTATTTGGTGACCACCAGGATGGTCAACAGGTTCCCAGCAATTCCGACGAGGAACAGTAACGAGCACGTCACTGTGATGCCAGTCAGAATAGGGACTGGGAAGAGATGGACGGGGTACTCAAGGTCCTCAGCAGTTGCATTACTATCCATAATGTCCTCAGCGCATAAAGTAATGCTGAACGGGCAACTGGACACGTTTGTCCAATTAGTCATTTTGGTGAGATTTTAGAGGGTTTGTATGGGCTTAATGGCACCTCGTGATTTCCACCCAGCTGCTGTTTCCATGCACATCTTACAGGTGTTCAATGCACAGTATGAGAAGTGCACGCGAGTAACCTGTCAATGATGCGCCCACAGCTGCGCGGCAGGGGCTACACGATCTACTCCGCGCATGCGCTCTGGATGCCCGGACTAATTGTAGCGTTAAATGCAGATTTAGTGCAACCCGTCTTTTCGTTTGTGATGTACTTTTTGGGTTTGCAACTTTTCTTAGCGTTTAGAGTATTTCTAACAAATAAGAAACAAATAACGCTCTTAGCGACTGAAAGTTGATTTGTAAGGTGAATGGCAATTTTTATTCGTTTAATGCCACCTGGTGGTGTGATCAGACCATCTTATAGAAACGAATATGTAGCCGGAATAATAAATCATCATGCTTTGCTTGAATAAATAGTGATCTGCTGCTGTCCAGGGTGCTGAAAGCTGTTTGACGACTGCTGTTTGTTTGGCCGTAATTTGTTTTTTGTTTTTTTACATAAATAGATAGAATTTAAAACGTGTATAGTGTTTGACACTATAAAAAAATGTTTCTTTAAAAGGTCTTTACACGTGGTATCATTTCTGTTTAGAACTATATCAGCCTTGTGGGTTAATTTAACATAACATGTAAGTGTGACGTGCTTTGTTCAAGGATAGCCTACTTCTACATCCATCAGATCATCTAAGTGCATCTATCAGAAACACTTTTACTGTTGTTAAAGCATTGGCACTAAAAAAATGAATAAAAGTACTTAAAGGACACTTTTTATGTAATAGCGTACATATAAGACCAAGCAAATAATCAACTGCAAGCGGCAAATCCTTTTCATATTTAGCACCCTAACTCTGGAACAATCTCCCTAACACTGTTCGGGATACAGACACACTCTATCAGTTTCAATCTAGATTAAACACACATCTCTTTAACCTAGCTTACACGTAACACACTAAAACACTTTTGTTAATCAAATCCATTAAAGGATTGTTACATCGTAAAACGAATGGTCTCTACGCTAATATTAGTCTGTTTCTTTCTTATTCTGTTTCTCAGTCCGTATCCAGATCAGATGATGGATCAGCACAAAGAGATGGTCTTCATCGGAGACAAGAACACCTAGATGAGCCCTGTGGACAGATCACCGGAACCAGATGCACACATACACACACACACACACACTGTAAGTCCTCGTCCACTTCATAAGACCAGGAAAGCTACCTGAAAAATTCTGGGCAGGTGTAGCTCGGAACAGAAGCTGTTTTACCAAAAGCTGTGATACTAAACATTTATTTGATTTAGTTAATAGAAGTTAATTGATAAATTTAATCTATTTATGGCATTATTTTGAAAGCATCTTCATTTTACAGCATTTTTACATGAGTGTCTAAAACTTTGAACAGTACTGTAGCTTTGCAGGTAGGTTTTTTTTCTTCATCTTGGAGACGTTGCCACAGTTCTTCTGCATTTAGTCTGTCTCAGTTTGTTCTGTTACTTCATGTGACTCCAGACAGACTGATGATGATCAGATCAGATCTCTGTGTGGAGCATTGGCTGTAGTCAGACTCCTTGTGCAGACAATAATCTCACTGCATTATTACAATTAATGACAAAAATATTGTTTGGAAACGTAAACTGATATTTCCAACTGACACACTACCACAAAAGATAGAAATAACCCACTTAAAAAAAACCAAAAACATTATGAGTTCATCACAAGTGGCTTTTCCACAAATGCAAAACCCCATTGTAGTACCACTCATGACACTAAAATAATCAAATAAACATGTTTGAATCAAATTGAGCTGTGACAAAACCCTAACATGCATAGCTAATCAACTAAGCTAATCAAATACTTAAATAAAATGTGAGCTTTCACAGGGAACTCTGGGAATGCCAGTTTATGGGTTTTCAGTGTAAATTGTAATAAGATCAATTGTTCGTTTTCACTTCCACAAACTGTACACTGTGCAGTATTTCTGTGTAGAATTACATGTAATGTAAGGTTAGATCTGTTTGTTTTTTCCTAGTGTATATTAAGGGAACTTAGTAAACTGCTTACAGTTTTTATTGTTAATTAAAATTTAATATTTATATATTTAAAAAAAAAAACTTTTTTTATCACAAAATATATTAGGGTAAATAAATTACACCTCTTCTAGAATTGTTTAAGTGGAAATTGATTTTGACCACACGATGGCAGCATTGTCACTTAGAAGACATCAGTTTTGGCGTCTGCATCCATTAGAAATTGCTAGCGCAAAATGTCAAAATAGCTTTTATTTTAGAACCTTCAGATTATATAAAGTAATTAATTAATTTTGCCACTATTGAAAACAACACTTTGTTTCAATGTGAATAAATACTCCACTTTAGAGCCTCTTTCCTGCTTTTCCAGTATACTATGCTTTAATAAGAATGGAAAAAACTAGATTAGCTGAGATAAAGAGATAAATGATTAGCTGAGATAAAAGATAAATGTTAAACAGTATGAACTGATACCCATAATGTAATAGCTTTTTTAGTAAATATTAAAAGGAGTGCAGAGGTAAGCCTCTAATTTCTGTGAAGAAACACAAATATTTGGTTTAAAACCTAATTATCTACGGAGCAATTCTTATTTGTTATCAGGGCGTGTATTTGAACGCAGGGTGGGCAGGCATCTCGCAGGGCTTCAAAACAGTCGGGGTTTTCCGCTGCTGCCTCGACCGACTGGAGCTGCGGTTACGCTAACGGGGTCTGTCGCAGGCTGATTATGTGGCTTTAAAAGCTTTGATTTCACTTCGCGCTCATTATTTGGGCTCACACATGTAATTGAAAAATAGTACAATGCTAATAAGCTAGTAGTGAATGGTTCAGATGCCACAACAGAGGAGATTGCGCGCGACATTACACATGCACTACACAAGCACGCGCATTACTTCGCTCTGCTGTGGGGATGTCCTAAGACTAAAATTGAAAACATTTAACTGTGGTGATTCTTTTAACATATTAATTATTTATAGCTGAACATTAGACAAAATTGCTAAAACAGTACATTTTCTCTCTATTAGCTTGTGTTTTATCGTCTACAGTACACCAAAACCCGTAAACCCCTACAATATGCAAAACAAAAATTATTATCGTTGTAATGGGTGACAAAAAAAATATGATTAAATATTAAAGTGCACGTGCTCAGTGGTGTTTCTTTCTAGCATTAAAGGGTTACTTACTCTAAAGCATAATTAAAAATGTTGTGATTATCACACTGTCCCATTGACTGCAAAGTAAATAACACTGTCATAGTCCAGAAAACTTTAAAAGGCATGGTCAGAATAGTTAATCTGCAATCAGTAGTTCAATCAGTATTTTATGAAGCGACAAGAACTTTAAAACCAGCCTAGGCTGGTTGGCTAATCTTAGCTGGTTTAGGCTGGAAGTGGCTGGTTTTAGGTGGTCTCCCAGCCTGACGAGGCTGGTTTAATTGGTTTTAGCTGAACGTGACGTCAGTTTGATGGTTTGGGCATGAGCCTTACATCCTTAACCACGCCCCTTTAACTTTCAGTTCTTATTTCTGAATGATACGCCTGCTTTCATCCAATCAGTAGAAAAAACAAGCCACGCCCTCTATTTTCCTCATTCAATATTCTGTTTTTCTCGGAAGTACGTCACAATACGGAAATAAAATCGGCTGCAAACTTTTGCTTCACATGGACTTTAAAATTCCACAGACTCAAAAGCGGAAATTCATGGTCACATAGATTGCCATAGAAGAAAGTATAAAACTACACTGTTGCAGTATACTTTAGCCATGAACAAAAACAATCCGAGTGATATAAACACTCTTGGAAGGACTCTTGGCTAGTCAAATTTGGGGATATTTACATCCCATAAACTAGCCTATTAAATAAACATGGTGTGCTTTTTACTTCCTTAATATATATTCATAACCAGATTAAAACAAATATAAGCGCGTAAACATTATAATTGTTATTTTTAAGACTATTATTAGCATATCTGCGGGCGTGGACGTCCATGCATAATTTAAATGGGCGGGTCCAATAGTGCAGAAGAGGAAGCGCGAGCCAGATGATCCGCGTTTACCTTCTCTAGCGCAGACTTTATACTTGAGAAGCAGATTCACAACAGCGTGGACGTGCCTTCAGTTCTTTAGCGGGTATGTTAACGTTAATTTATATGACTAATCAAGACTCTGTTCTGAGGGTAGAAAATAATCTGAGTAAGTTTTAAAAGCGGAAAAGTAATGACATCTTTGCTGAGTACGAGGCTAGACGTCTATGCAGTCAGTGTAGGCTACTGTACAGTGACAGGTTGGAAACGCATGGCTACAGAAGGTGGCAGGCAGCCATATATTGCTTCTGGACTGCATCACATCTGATGAATGTACGAAAGAGAATTAATTGGGATTTAATGTGTGTAGATTAGTTACAGTAAGAACTTAAGTGTGACACCTTTCAAATAATGCAGTTATGTTTCGATTGCCCACACCTACTGATTACCGGGGTAAAGTTGGTTTTATATTCGCACATTCGGACTTCTGCGTTCAATAACTTAGGCAAACAGCATTAAGAAATGCTCATTTCGGTTGATGATCATTACCGAGCAATATGAGTACACACTTCAACACATTTTTCTACCAAACTCGGCCTTTTAAAGAAGCTGAAAAACACGCTTACCTCTATGGAGTGTCGTGACGTCATCGCTGATCTGAGGGACCATCTACAAATTACATGTTTCGATTAAGACAGCCTTCTTCTTCTTCTAGTGCTTTATGGCGGCTGGCAAACCAACCGAACTGGAGTGTGGAGCCCTAATAAGTACATATATATATATATGATGACTAATCAGTTAATAAATTAGATGATTATGGTTATGACGATGATTATATGATTGCATGTAATAATAATATGAAATGCAAAATGTATAAAAATCATTCAATGAAGAATAAAGGAATCTAAAAAAAAAAGAAAGTAAAACAGCACTAGTCTAGTCTAGGCAGAGACACATATATTGCATACCCACACTGCCAATACATGTTGTCACATGGGCACAAGCAGCCTTACATTTAGTATGTGTGCATTTATTGTGAGACAAGTACTCTACAGCTGTTATAGATTGTTATATATGTTTAGGCTACTGTTGAAACATTAATACTGGGAATAACTGTTGGAGCACAAGTTCTCTGTCTCCGATGTGATGAAATTGTGACCATTTCTCACACTTTTCCCCTCTGTTTTGTTTCAGATCAGCTGTCATTGGTTATAGAGGCCAGCCAAGACCAACTGGGATGTTATTTGTTTGTGCCTTGTTTATTTTTGTTACCATATTATCGTGATATCTGCTTTGATTTGTTTACATGTAATTTAATTAAATAGATGATGTAACTAATTGTCTTGCCATGCTATTTAAAGTCAAACAACACTGAAACATATTTTTCATTTTCTTTCTCATACTTTAATGATATGAAATAAGCTAATTTTCCAAATATAAATCAAAATTCATTCCTCTGTCTGAAGAGCTGATCCTATCATTGTGGATAATCAACACAATTCGTTTGTGAAATGTAGTGGGTTGTTCGTGTGTAATAAAGACCAGCTTAAAAGTTTACGTAACCCCAAAATGAAAATTCTGAACAAAACAATAATGCCAGGGACAAGGAGAGTTTGCAGGCTATTGTTATTTGCTTCTTCTGTGCATTATAATGAAGGCTATGTGAAATTGCAAAGTGTTTTAACATTTATAAACAACATATTCCGTCCTACACCAGCTATTACATTTCAGTTGGTGCAGTGCAGTCCTGCCCTGACTGCAGTCATATCATTCTCAGTAGAAAGAAACCTTACTCAGTCACAGACTTTGTAAAATTAATTTCAAATAAAGAAGCACATTTCAGTAATAGCCTCACTGTTAATTGTGTCATAGATTAAATGAGGCGACATACACCACCTTTCAAAAGTAGGCTACTAATGTAATAATGTAGCTCATAACTTTTTTGACTGATGCAGCATCATTCATCACAGGCTCAGGATCACTGTCTTTTCTTGGAATCAGTGGTAAAACAACCCATAATGTAAGAGCAATCAGTATGCATATCATAGCTCTCAGACCACAGGGCCCAGGATGTGTCATTAGATGCCATGATCGTCCCTGTTGCTCCATGTTGCTCTTGTTGATCTGGTGATTGAAGTCAGGCTGTGGTGCTATGTGTTTAGCTGTCATGCACTGGCTGTGTCCATCTTTCCCAGGAAGTATTTCTTTGCTCCAGTCTTGTCCAACAAAACATGCATAACAAATGTTTTCACAGACCTCAGATAAGAGCCATGTTACCTTGACAGTGGTAGAGAACATTTTAGGCACACTGCTCCAAAACAACTTTCTATGTATTGATCTGATTGTATTAAACAGATTTTAACTCTTTAATGTGCATTTATCTGCTCTTTTTCTTTAATATTGACCATCAATGATCATCAACCTATAGGGTTCTTCTATGACACACACAAACTTTAAAAAAAAAGTGGCTTAAATCACTCCCAAACAACTTGAAAGACATTAATACAGTTTCTCCCAACATGTTTCAAGCGTTTAATTTGGGTTTATTAGCTCTTTTTTTAATTTATTGACCATCAATGGATTCGATAGGGTTCTTCTGA
>JAUCMS010000052.1:16797597-16819197 GCA_032357445.1 Enteromius radiatus | reverse complement strand
AGCATCATGCTGTGGGGGTGTTTTTCAGCTGCAGGGACAGGACGACTGGTTGCAATTGAGGGAAAGATGAATGCGGCTAAGTACAGGGATATCCTGGACGAAAACCTTCTCCAGAGTGCTCAGGACCTCAGACTGGGCCAAAGGTTTACCTTCCAACAAGACAATGACCCTAAGAACACAGCTAAAATAACGAAGGAGTGGCTTCACAACAACAACAACTGTTCTTGAATGGCCCAGCCAGAGCCCTGACTTTTGAGCATCTCTGGAGAGACCTAAAAATGGCTGTCCACCAACATGTATCATCCAACCTGACAGAACTGGAGAGGGTCTGCAAGGAGGAATAGCAAAAGATCCCCAAATCCAGGCGTGAAAAACCCCCAAAAAGACTCGTGGCTGTATTCGATCAAAAGGGTGCTTCTACTAAATACTGAGCAAAGGGTCTGAATACTTAGGACCATGTGACATTTTAGTTTTTCTTTTTTAATAAAATGTGTTTTTCTGTCAATATGGGGTGCTGTGTGTACATTAATGAGCACTAATTAAAAGTAATAATAATTAAATTACATTAATTATCAATTTAAGACATTTTACTCACAGCAGTGTATGTAACTATTCAAACATTTGGATATTTATTATGTTATTTATTTTAATTTATTAAATAAAGTCAGAATACTACAAGATCAAAGTCTCCATATTTTGAGAATAAAGTCGAAATACTACAAGATTAAAGTCTGCCTAGATTGGGAGCACCCAGAGATATTCCAAAACCTCAGCTTTCAAAATCTGCCAGTTTTATGGCGAAATACAAACAATATGTATATTATAACATGACATATATATTATAGCCTGACATGTATATTATAGCTGAAATGGCTTTAGTTTAAGCAGCAGTGTAAGTCAATCATTTCCCGATTACAATGAGACTTCATTATAAATTAGTCTATAGCCTGTTTTCTCATACCTTCTAATGTTCCTTCACTTTTATATCTTGCTATACACTTGAAACAAAGAGGAAAAAGACATTAGTTTGAAAGCTGAGCTATTTTATATCAAAAGCAACAAAGCAGAACATTACTGTGATTGCTGGGTGTCTGGCATGCTACAAATAATGAATATATGACGTTAAATATTATACCCAATCATTTATTGCATTATAGCCTACCATGAATAAAACAGCTTGTGAATAGTCATTTAATGTTAACCTGTTAGCCAAAACAATATAACTTATGTTAACAAGCTGGAGTCGTTTATTAATAGGCTACATGTGAAGAATTAATATTTGGATGTTTGGACACCACGGACGTTTTGCAGAACCAGTTGGTGGAATTTTCACAGACACAACAGTATACTTTACTCGCATAAATACAGCGATCTAATTAGTAAAGAGCTTGAATAACACATCACTGTAAGACACAATTTGTGTTTCACTATAAAACTGAAAGCTGAGACTTTGTTTTAAAAGAACTAAAGGGACAAATCTTATTGCTACTGGGTGGCGCACTATAACCAATCCAATGGAAGACATGAAATATTATTTCCAAACATATGTCCCCGCAGATATTACACATAATTTCTGCTAATAATCCCACAAAATGCTTTTGTAGTGTGTTAAAAAGGGTTAAAAAGAGAGCTACAGCGCCTCCAAAGGAATGTCCACTGAGCGTGTGAGCTGATGTTAAGATAAAAAGTATATTTATTTGATATAATATTGAATATGATATTTTTAAAATAAATATCAGCATTTCTTATTATTATCAATTCTTAAACAGTTGTGCTGCTTAATGTTTTTTTGGAAACTTAAATACTTCTATCTCAAAATTCTTTAATGAATAGAAAGTAAAAAAGCGTATTTGGAATAGAATTCATAAAAAAAAATCTTTTTGACCTCAAAACACTGAATTATAGCATATTTATTTCTTTTTAATATATGTATAAATGTATGTAATTTTTTTTTCCAATGTAGATATCACAAAACGCATGTAAATGCAATAATATGGTACTAGATGAATATTATTATTATTATTATTATATGCCAGAACCAAAACTTATCAATATTTTACTGGTTTTTCTTGTGTGTGTTTGTTTGTTTGTTTTTACAACTTTTATGATATGTCATACAATATATAACTATGTGTCCTTAAAAAGTGACTTGAAAAAGTTAAAGACCCTTTATTTACAGGTTGATGACTAAATATAACACTTGGTAAGGGATGTAAATAAGGGTTGTAATATGAGTTACAGGCTACTGCCTGCATTTGTGTAAAGTAACATCACAGTTATGTCCTTTATCACGTTTAACCATCTATGGTGGCCTTTTTTGTTACTTTCTACAGTATCTCAGGTTTCCATCCCTGCTGAATGAGCCACAAGTGTTCCATTTCAAACACACTCTCTTTATGTGTGGGTGTGTATGGACTGTCATGTCATCTGCCATGCAGTCCTACCAGGAGATGAACATTTAATAACAGCTTTCTCCCAGAGAACAACAAGCATTGTGGGCTCGAACGCCACTTCGCTGCTTTGTTTTTAAAATGCTACAGGAGTCCAGAAGCTGGTGTGAATCCGTTAGATTGATGGGTTAAAATGCAGATAAAAACAAATGAAGGCTGTGTTGAATGTGATGTTTGTAGATGATAAGAGAAGGAGATAAGTGTTATATAAGATGTTGGCCCTGAATCATCTGGCAAATATGAACTTAAATGGCACTTTTGAGCATGAAATGTCAGCCTCCAAGAGGAGAGATTTAAAAAAAGCACATCCCACACAAAACATAAGAAACATGTTGGTGCATCTCTTGAAGGCTACTGAGGCTCCTCCCCCTCTTGGCATGTGACTACTGTTTCAGCCCCCATTATTCTTGGACATATACTCCGACACACACTGCTGTTTGCCTGTGAGCGCTGTATCTGTGTGTTTGACTGTATTACACACTACTGCATAGTTTGACTTTTTTGGAGAGAAGAAGAAACTGGGAATAACAGAAATGATGGGGGCATCTCTGCCTGTGCGCGGGCAGGTTAGTGAACATTCTTTAACATAAATCAAATTTACTATCATACCAACTCTGGATATTTTTAAAGGGGGCATTTGATCCTTTTTATGAATAATTCAAATGGTATTTTCTGACCTGTCTGTTGTTAAAGAGAGAGACGCATTTCAAGCAGGCAGAAAAAAAGGAAGGAACTCTTCTGCTCTGGGTCACTTGTGATTTTTACAACAATGTGTGACTCTTAGTTTTAAAATGTGTGTACTGTATGCACACTGAACTATCAGAAAGATCTGCGTTTGAACAGAGGGTGTGATTTTCAAGATGTTTGTGCATGTGTATGTGAGAGAGTGCAAGACACCGTAATATAGGCAGATATTAACAAAGAAAAAACATTATTAAAGTGGCTCTTTTCATAGAAAGCATATTCCTCCTACAGTGCATGCTGTCCACCTACATGATTTGCGTCTGGTGGCTTGTGCTTCACACCAACACTTGCAATATAGCATGGAAAAAAATGGCTTGTATTTGCATTTGGTTCGAATGTGGCTTGTTGGAGCTTTTTTTTTCTGTGAAGAACATGGCTGGTATTTTATCATTTATAACAATAATGATCCATGGCTTTATGTAAAACACAATGTCAGCGAAAACACACTTGCCTCGATCTGTTTTCCATGATTATATAAGAACTTTTGGCTGAAATATACACATTGTGATTGTGCCAAATACAAATCTCTATATTTTATTTTATTTTATTTTTAGCTTAGGATTAATTGAGAAACAACCAACAAGTTGCCAAAAAAGAAGCAAGAATATAGATTTAAGGAAATTAATATTGTTTCAATATATACTTTTGTGTGTTTTTTTAATAGCTTTATATTATATTGTGTTTATTTTATAGCTTTAAGTAGTAAAAAATAAAATGCATCAATAGAAAAGTACATATTTTTACAGTGATACAGTAAGCATGTTATAAATATTATTGTAATATTTGATCTCACGATGCTATACTATCTATTCTCACTGCAAAATTCAAGTTTATTGTTCAAGTTTATATTTTAGTTCATATATTAGTGGTGCTGAATGAGAGAGATTGCAATACAGCTATCAGCTTTGGAATAACTAAATACACGAATACACCTGAAGAATATTATTTTGTCAGGTCTCTTTTGTTCATTCTTAATTTCTCTACTTCGCTGTTATTTGAACCTTCTGTTCAAATATGTTTCTGTTTAAATATGTAGTCTAACCGGTATTACCACAACAACGTCACCTCTCTGCACGACGGCACTGTTATGCATATTTACTGTTACAGAGGGACATGCTTCATCTA
Source organism: Enteromius radiatus (assembly GCA_032357445.1). Taxonomy (NCBI): domain Eukaryota; kingdom Metazoa; phylum Chordata; class Actinopteri; order Cypriniformes; family Cyprinidae; genus Enteromius; species Enteromius radiatus. The sequence goes on along the minus strand of JAUCMS010000052.1, from coordinate 16,814,878 downwards.
GTTGATCCCCTTTTTCCTGCTTCTATGTTTGAAAAGACTCTGTCACTTGCCAGTTAAACAGATACCTTTCAACGAGCACCACTGGCTGTGCATTAATTACAGGGATAGTCCCATTGGAGCGACCTGTGGAACAGCGCATGGGTCAGTAACTCACCACTTCCCTTTTTTTTTTACTTAAAGGCAAATTGGAAATGATTAAAGCTCCACTTTAAAAGCAGGGAAAAAAGCAAAAACAACATAATCTTTTTTCAAGAAAATGTTTATGGCAGGGTATTTCTAGGTGGTTCCTGATTAAACGTGGTTGCTGAGGTGTTTTTGATTGGGCTGTAGTGTCTCTAGCTGGTTGTCAAGATATTATTTGGTTAAGTCAATGATATTTTGGTCCCTAAACATGTTTTGGATTAGTGTTGGGCTGAATGCCTCTGATTGGCCATACACTCAACAGAAACATGTGTTTTTACAAACAACACTGTAAAAAAACATAAAAAGTAATAAATTATAACATATATTTTAATTAGATATTAATACTAGTCTGACAATCATAATAATCATCTTCAAAGGCAGATGATATCCCTGATTTTCACAATATTCTTGTCTGTGGCAAAACCCTTTTAGCGTTTGATTTATCGTCTTGCTGGTTGAAAATCATAAACGTGCTTGCTTAGAGAAGTCAAACCACATAATTTAGTTATCGAGCACATGTGCATGATTTTCAACAAACTCCCGAGTACTGTGCAGTCATTCTTTCCCAAGACATTTGAAACACTTTTGAAATGGACACATGCCACTTACCTTCTCCTGGACTAGATCAGCTAGATAAACATAGTCTTGGTTTTGACACTTGGCAGCGTGAGGTTGGGCGTTGAGAGTTTGAGGGTGTTTATGTAGTAATGGGAAAGTGTCTTTGAAGCTGCTCTGCGGTCAAGCTCCTTTATTTTAAGCAGTAGTTTGAGCAGATCTATCACCCTTCCGCCTTCACAAGTACAGGTGCATCAGCAAAAAAACCCAGGAGGTTTTCACAACTGTTGGAATGTGTGTTTGCGTTCCTCATCATATCACAACTAAACCGTTTCCACATTCTTATGGAGGTGAAACGTTCTCAGCGAAAGTGAGCTGCGGTACGAGAAGCGTGAATTAGTGTTTTGCTGACTACCGAAGCTGTCCTTTGTTCCTCAAATGTGAGAAATGTTTATTTGTGCGCTGGAACTCGAGGTTATTTGACTGTCTGCTTTACATAAAACAAGGAATATTTGAATAAAGTTCTTGACCTTCACATACTGTATCCGCGTGTACGAGGATTTTTAGGGAAAACTATGTCTGATGTTTGTCTTCGAACACTGTTTATGGCGCTGATCCTCTGTGATTTGTTACCTTGGCAAACGTGCTGCTTTAACTCTTGTTACCCACAGCAACCTGTTTATGGCTGTTTATAGTAGGTTTCCGTTCATCACTGTAATATGAGCCTACATTTACCAAATTGAGCTTTTCTTTTTTGCATACCAGGATGTGAATTGGTGGACAAGAGCCAATTCAGCGATAATCTCTTCAAAGCCTCCTTGAAACACATTTAGTCCACAGATGCAAATGCACTATTTTTTTCAGAGTTTGAGATTTAGAGTGCGCAATATCAACCAATATTATAGATCATATGTATCAATCTATATACTATGGGTTGTAACCTTTAGCAAATCTCTAAATTAATATTTTTTATAATGAAGTATTTAAAAGGATCAATAGCAAGTCATAGTAATAGCATCCAGGAGAAACAGAGTTTTAATCATTTTGAATAATTTCTAAAAATAAATTTGTCTTTGAGAGAAATATTGTGTTGAGTAGAGTTTACTAGTGTCAGACTTTTGATGTGATGCTGCAGTTCTGCAATATTATGTTCTTTAAAATTAGCAACAGCCTAAGGATTCTCAGAGGAAGTAAGGTCAGGTCTATTTTCATCCTTCTTTTGTAGTTACGGAAATCCACAATTTCGTAATCACATTTTAGGTCAGTTAACGACTCATCCAGCAGAGAGGTGTCTGAACTATTACTGAAGATGTGAGGATTATAATGGGCTCCAGGTCACATCCATGGAAACAAGAGCTGTGCTTCAAAAGGATTCACTCTAACAAGCCTGATTCCTTCATAGACTACCTGGACGCCACAGACCTGCTCACATGATACATACATGGCATGCCAAGTGTTAATAGGAATTGTAAGGTTGTCCAATAGGAGGTGTAGGTTAAGCAACAATCTTAAAAGTGGTCATCCTCCTCGTTTTTATTCAGTTCCACCATTGATATGAAGAGTGGATGATTTTACTGAAGGAATGAATCATTTTACACAGATGCAACTTTTCCTGGAAAGACAAATCATGGCTCTTCACCAGAGTTTTCTGATGAACTTCTTATGAATCAAACATAAAATGAGGATATGATAAAGGAAGATAAACTTACCATGATTACAATATACACTACTGTTGAAAGTGTGGTGTCAGTGAGATGGAAGGGGCACTTTTATGCACCTAAATGCTGCAGTTATTTAATCAGAAATTCAGTAGAACAGTAATATTGGGACATATTTCTGTGATGGAAAAGCTGAATTTTATTAGCAGCAGTTACTCCAGTCTTCAGTGTCACATGGTTCTTCTGAAATTATTCTAATATGCTGATTTGGTGCTCAAGAAACATTTTGTACCAGTATTGAAAACGATTGTGCTGCCTCATATTTTTTTTGTTAGGATTTTTTGGTGAATCGAAAAAACTATAAATAGATATTTCAAAATATATCCTTGCTGAATGAAAGTATTGATTTCTTTGAAATAAAAAAAAAAATCATACTGAGCACAGACTTTTTGAATGATACTGTACTGTGGCACCATTATGGACAAAAATGTTTTTTTTGTGTGATTTTAAATCATTAAGTTCTATTCAAAGTTCAAACTAAAAAACACGTATTTTTTGCAAAGAACACTGTTTATGGTGAAAATGCGCGCAGGCCAAAGGTGAGGTTTGTTTTGACTTGAATAAATGGTGTTGTTGTGGTACTTGCAGCTTGTCTGGACAAAAAAGTTTGGTTTTAAAAGTGATGTCTTCATGCTTCTCAAAACCTTCTGTGAGTAGTTAGAAGGAAAGAGGAACAGGATTGACAGACTTGTCTCCGGTTTAGTTCTGAATAAGTTACTCTAATCCATATTTCACCTTCTTCAAAAACAAAGTCACACCACACATGCTCACACACACACACACACACACACACACACGTTTGTTTGACATTCCCTATTGTACAGACAATATTCAAACAGTCATATCTCATACCTATTCATGAATGTTTAAAGGATTTATGGCTTTTTCTAAAAACAGTTTTAACACTTCCTCATTTCTCTTGTTAAACAAAATGTTGTGTGTCTTAAAGGAGTGCCCTGGCCGGCTGGCCCATTGTTAGCCATGCTGCGACAGCAAGAACCCACGGTCAGCACCCTGCATCTGGTGGCCAATGATATGACAGATATCATGGAGAACTTAGACACACGAGAACTTGACATTGGCGATGGGGAAGAGGAGTTTGACGGCCAGGACCCCAATAGTGCAGGTAAAAGAAACAACAGCATAAAATCACACACACCAACTTTTTCTGTTTAGGTTAATTGCAATATAAGGCAAAAATAAATATCAATATAAAAAGTTTCTATGGACATAAAATCACTTTTGAAAAATATTAAGCAGTACTACTGTTTTCTACAATTCTAACAATAATAGAAATGTTTCTTGAGCAGCAGAGACTTTATAAAAAACACGGAAATCTGGCCAACCCCAAACTTTTGAACAGTAGTCTAAATAACAATTAAAAATCTTTTTTTTTTTTCACAGAAAATCGCATTCCCTTCTCAGCTGTGTATAACACGATAGGATTTAAAGAGACAGAGGCGCGTGTATTTCTTACTGCGCTTCCCATCACCGCCAAAATCCTGGAGGTGGAACGCTTCACTTCTGCACAGGATCGCTTCAACGTCACCTCCCAGAGAAGCGTCTCTAAGGTGAGATCTCCCACTCCTGTTCTCCTTCATCATGTGTTAGTATGTGGGCTGAGGAGGTATATTTGTTGCCCGGGAGATTTAGAGGTTGCCAAGGCAATTTACATGTTGCCCTGGTGATTTGGACACTATATAAGAAAATACTTAGCACATGCAAAATAGTTTTTCAGAAGAATAATGACAAAAGGCACTGACAATGAATCTAATGAAGGCTCATCACTTGGTTTTGGAAATAGTTGAAATATTTAGCAAATAGTCCTCTGCGTCATGTCGTTCCAAATCCAAATGTTGTTACTTTATTTTAATTTATTGTGCTTTATTGTTATTTATTTTATTTTGTTTTACTTTTACTTGACTATATATATTTTTTTTACTATAAATTACTTTATTATATTTCATTTTACTTCACTTCTTTACAATGAAAATGGTGACCTCTGTCAAGGTCCAAAAATACATAATAAAAGTACCATCAAAGTGGTCTATAAAAGTTTTTAACTACATTCCATATTATAGTTTTACATGCTTGTTGTTGTTATTTTTGTCCAATTCTATATTTGCATACAGATTTGAAGACATGAGAGTTAGTAAATCATAAAAGCATTTATTTCACTTATCCCTTTTTCTATTGGCTGTTCATGTATCCAGGTGCTTCCAGCAGTATTCAAGATAGAGATGAGGCACGGAAACTTCACCTGGTTGGTAAAAAGGAAGGAGAAACATTTCATGGAGCTTCACAGGGAATTACGCACCTACAAGACCTTCCTCAGAATTCCACTGCCGTCCCGCAGGTGACTAATATTGATTTAAAAAATTAAAAATTATATTATATTATAAATAAATTTTTTATTACAAAAAAAATATATATATATATGTATATATATATATATATATATATATTTATTTATTTATTTTATTTTATTTTATTTTATTTCCCAAAAGTCTATGATTTTTATTTTATTTACTTTTCAGTCTTTTATGCTCATCAGGATGGGTTTTATTTGATGAAAAATATGGTTACATTATTATAATTATAAAACATATTATAAAACATTATTATAATTTAAAATAAATATTTTGTAATTTAATATTTCTTTTAAACTTTTTTTAAACTGATTACTGTGATGGCAAAACTGAATTTTCAGCAGCATTTACTCCAGTCTTGAGTGTCACATCATCCTTCAGAAATCATTCTTATAAGCTGAATTCATGCAGAAGATACATGCCTTATTATTGACAATGCTCAACCGCATTTATTGGATATAGAAGTATGTTGTAAATATAGAAAATCTTTACTTTCGCTTCTAATTAATTTAAAGCAATGTTTGCTGTCTTGTGGCCATCGTAAGATCTCTTCTTTAGTCTTTCGCATCTTTTATTTCTTGCTTTCGGTCAATAGTCACACGGAGCGGAGGCACACTATAAACAGGAACCTTGAACGGAATATACCAAGTCTACCCCGGGGAGGAGGTGAAGAACTGGCCAGGGAAGAGCAAGTGTCTAGTCGAAAAGTCAGTTTCCTGTTTTACTGATACACTGCTGACAACGTCCTATGATCGGTGTCTGACTAGTATGATTTCCTTTACAGAGACAACTTGAAGACTACTTGAATAAGCTGCTTAAAATGCCAATGTATAGAAACTACCATGCAACAGTATGTGTATATTTAGATTTTGTACAATATTTCAGTCCATATGTTGTTTTTTGAATTACATGCATAACAATCTGTTCTGTTTTGTGCCATAGATGGAATTCATTGATGTGAGTCAGCTGTCCTTCATTCATGATTTGGGACCAAAAGGCTTGTAAGAGCTCTCTCATTGGCTAATTATGAATTTGAACAACTATTTATGAATATATTTGTGCATTTTGTGACATTCTGTTTTCTTCCCAGGGAGGGCATGGTTCACAAAAGGTCAGGGGGTCACCGTATTCCTGGACTCAACTGCTGTGGCCACAGCAAAATGTGCTACCGCTGGTCCAAACGGTCAGTTTGGTGTCATTTTAGATTTAAATGACCCTAAAAAGTCACCATGCGACTCAACCTGCTTTAAAATTTAGCAAGGTGATTTTCAAGTAAATACCTTTTTTCTTACTGTTGGTCTTTACAGGTGGATGGTGGTGAAGGACTCTTTCCTAGTCCTCATGAAGCCAGACTCAGGTGCCATCTCGTTCGTCCTGCTGCTGGATAAGGCTTTCGGGATCAGAATGGAAACTAAAGACACTGAGACGAAGCATGGTGTTCGCATAGACAGTCTGTCCAGGTGTGTGAATACACATACTCGTTGAGGCAGAATGTGGACGTTTTGTTGATAAAGTGAAAGAGCTTTTTGTTTTGTAAAGGACTCTGGTGCTGAAGTTCATGAGCTACCGTCACGCTCGCTGGTGGGGGCAGGCTGTCGATGAATTTGTGCGCAAGTACGGCAGCAATTTCCTTAAGGATCACCGCTTCGGATCTTTTGCCAATGAACAGAAGAACATCCCATCTAAATGGTAAATATTGCTTTTTACATGCATCCTGTCACTAAAAATACCATACCATATATGCTTTGGGGTGGGTACTTTTGACTTGAGCCAATAGGCAACAACCTAGCAACACCCTGGCAACCTCCCGCTAAACCTTTTACCCGAACAGGAACCACAAATGCTTGCTAGCACTGAGTTTTCAAATTATATGTTATTTATTTAATGAAAAAGCTAACTTTTAGCTTATTAAAATGGAAATGATTTTTTATTGAATTTATTACTATTATTATTTATTTATTGAAAAAAAGGATCATTTGAGTTAACTAATAGCTTTTAAATATTCATTAATAAATTATAACACATTATCCTTTTTTCAATATATATGATTATTTATATATTGAAAAAAGAAAAATTGAAGATTACTTTTAGCTTTAGTTTTATATTAAATTATTATTTATTAACCATTATTATGGTGTGTTATGATTGTTGTTATTTCTTTAAAAAATAGTTTACTGTTAGATTACATTATTATATTACTGACTTTTGTTTCCTGAAAAAAGCTTAGCTTCAGTTTTTTTATTATAATATATTTAATAATTAATATATAATAATATATTTTATTATAACATAATAGCTATTGCATTGTTTTATGATATTATACTATATATTATATCACTTATTTTATTTTTTGAAAAAATTATCATTTGAGTTTTCTAAGCAAACCAAAGCTACATTTAGTTTGAGTTTTTAATTAAATGATATCAGCTAGTGTATTGTATTATATTATTACCGATTATATTCTAATTTGTTTTCAGCTACAGTAATATGTTTCAAAGCCATGCAGAGAAAATCAATAACGCATAAGCAGCTCTCAGAGGTTTTCCAGAACAGATAAAGATGTGAAAGCTTCATCCGTCTGTCGCTGTGTCTTCGGGTGAAGCCTGTTTCACAGGAGTAACTTGAGAAAAAGAGAGGGAAAGTGTAACCATAGACTCCATCCTCTTTTGACCCTGTGGAGGAGCGAGATAGTATCTAGGGCACAGCTTCACTGCTGGTCTGGGCAGATGATTTGTTGTTCATTGTTGCAGCATTAAGCCCTATTAGTTGTGCTTGTTCTCTGAATAATGAAAATTATGTAATTAAGTTTGAGCAACAGTGAGAGTGTGAGCTTGATACTATCAGTTTTAACCGGTTTGGCTGGCTGGGTGTGTGTGTGTGTGTGTTTCAGGTATGTGAATGGGAAGCAGTACATGGAGGATGTGGCAAATGCGCTGGAGGAGGCACAGGAGGAGATTTTCATTACCGACTGGTGGTATGTTGAGAGAAAACCACTCCCATACATTCAGCTTTCCTTTGGGTAATATTGATTCATTTTAGAAATAGTGCACAGGTTAGGTGAACTGCATTGGTTAATATAATCACAGTTAAACTTCCCCTAAACTCAGTTCTAGGAATGCAACAGGATATTGAGTTCATTTCTTAAAGGGTTTATTGGAAACAGAACAGAGACCATACTGGATATACTGACTTAAAGATATCAATGTCTCAACCAGGCCTAGCACAACAGATGTGTTTTGGTTCCAAATGGAAATCAATGTTTATGCAATACTATGTGGATGTGGAACACAAAATGAAAAAAAATGAAAATGATAAGCAACATGGAAAAATATGATAAAATACAATATAAATTATACCCAACTCTTCTTATTGTTTATTTATTTTAATAATTATTAATCATTTATTGATTTCTTTATACATGTGTGTGTATGTATATATATATATATATATATATATATATGTATATGTATGTGTATACGTGTGTGTGTGTGTGTGTATACTGTATGTATATATATATATATATATATATATAAAATTCTTAATTCTTGATTTTGAATTTTATTTTTGGTTTCACTTTATGTTAGGTGGCCTTAACTTAATCATTAATGCACTCATTTTTTGCATACATGTTTATATGTTGTACTTATATTTTTAATATATAAAATAAAAAATGATATATATTTTTTAAAAACGATGTAAAATAAAATAAATTAGATTAAATTAAATTAATACAAAATAAAAAATATAAATTAAAACAAAATAAATGAATCAATTCAACAACTTTCATTTGTATATTATTTTAATTATAATTATTTCATATATAATTATATCAACAATTACAAATAAATGTAAAAATAAGGTCACACTTTATATTAGGTGGCCTTAACTACTGTGTATAAAAATATATTTTTCAGGTAACAACGTATAACAACGTATGTCTGTAAAAGCTTATTGTTCCAAAGTTTGAGAACTTAAAAAAAGAAAAAACAAAAGACTTTTAAAATATATGGTTTCTTGTCATGTTCGCAAAAACTTGGATGGAAGAGATGTGTTGCTTATTGCTTTGTCCTGTCATAACAATTAGGTCATGAACTGAGAGAAAAGCCCAAAGGAAGGTAGTAGAAAGAAAGATAGTTGTATACTTTGTACGCACCCTCTCAGAGGGCACCTCCAGCTGGGAGCAATGGCCAAACGGATCCGTTACCTTCATGAAACAGATGCCTGGTGCTGTGTTACAGCATCACTCAGTCATCACAGCAGACATCCTGCAAGTGTGAGATTCGAGTGTGTGTGTGTGTGTGCACTTTTTTTCCCTACATTTGAATTCATGTAGGCGACAGTGAGATGTGAGACTAGACGTTGATGCATATTTGATGTTACAAATGCTTTCCCTGCTGATGAGGTCACCTCTGTGTGTCACGGCAGGCTGAGCCCCGAGATCTTCCTCAAGAGGCCCGTCGTCGAGGGCAACCGCTGGAGACTCGATTCCATTTTGAAACGGCAAGCGGTGAGTTAATCCAACACATAGCTGCGATGAAGCTGCTGTCCATCTGCGACTTTACTGCACCAGCAATAAACCCTTCCCATTCACTGCTCTCATGTAATCATTTACACTCCAGGGTGTTTTCGGTTTTCCTGGTAATATATTAATATTGACTGGTAGATTTGCTGTACTGATTATCAAGAACTTTTTGTTCTTGCAGCAAAAAGGTGTGCGAATCTTTGTGATGTTGTACAAGGAGGTGGAGTTGGCTCTCGGCATAAACAGCGAATACAGCAAACGGACACTGCTACAACTTCACCCGTATATCAAGGTGAGATGAAAGTAGTATGGTTGCGAATCGGCCCACAAAGCTGTGATTATGAACAAGTTATCAATGACTCCAGAGCCAATAAGTTCTGAAATAATACCTTTTGGAGCCATTTTTTGGTTGACAAATTACAAAAAAGTAACCGCAAAGATTTAAAGGCTATTGCTCTGTAACTATAATTCTGTAAGAATATTTCCTGTTAAAAAATATATATAACTGCACCTCAAATGCTAATAATTATCAATAATATCCAAGTAAAATATTTACATTTTTTGTTTAGAATGCTATCAAAAATATATCACAAATTGTTGTGAACCTGTATTTTAAGTCATACATTGTCATATCTACAGCCAGTTTTGGGCTTGTTACTCCAACAATGCAATTTATTAATTCATAAATCTAGGAATTATTGAAATTTGAAATTCAAATCAGTAGGGTTTGATGCATCATAAGTAACTAAGTAACTGTTTTATTGATGGTAACTGTAATATACCACTGATATCTTGGGTAGCACTTATTTTAAGGTTTTATAATAGCAATAAATTATGCATAATTACATTCACTTAACCCTAAGCCAAACTGTAATAATAACCCTAACCATATAGTAAGAACATGTAGTTATTATTACAGAGTACTTAAATGTATAATTACACTAACAAGGACACCTTACAATAAAATTGTAACCAAATCTTATTTGTAATTATTTATACTACTAGTTACTACAAAAAGTAATATTACTGTAACTAGTTACTGTAACTGTCTACAACTTAAGTCAAACCTAAAGTAACTGATAAATAATACAAAGTACCTGATAAATAATACAAAGTACCTAGTTTGTTTTGAATCAGACATACAGTAATTGAAAATGACTCATTTGGGAGTAATAAATCTGAATGAGTCACTGACTAGTTCACAGCTGTGACTGACTCCTTAAAAAGTATTTCTTCATAAGTAATTCACAAATCTGAGTCTGACTGAATAGCAAATGGACACAAAGTTTTCCAGAATGTGGACAACTATGTTTTTAATTTTACAGTCTTTACCCATTTTGCTACGTCAAAGAACGTTAACACATTTCTTTTTTTTCAGGTAATGAGGCATCCTGACCACGTCTCCTCTTCAGTGTACCTGTGGGCACATCACGAGAAGATTGTAGTGATTGACCAATCTGTGGCTTTCGTGGGCGGCATTGACTTGGCGTACGGACGCTGGGATGATGTGGAGCATCGGCTGACTGATATAGGAAGTGTTACCAGGACTCTTCCTGTATCTTTAGAGGTTTGGGAAATCTCATATATTATACTGGCAGTGTTGTTTTAGTATGATTTATATACTATTATAGTATTTATTGAAGGGTTAGTTCACCCAAAAATGAAAAATCTGTCATTAATTACTCCCCCTCATGTCGTTCCAAACCTGTATACCAAGACACAAGTTATTTTAAATGTAAATAAATACAAATATTTATTTAGTGCATATACAGTATGTATGTTTATATTAGTGCTGTTAAATGATTAATCACGATTAATCACATCCAAAATAAAAGCTTTTGTTTACATAATATTTATGTGTATCTAAACACACACACATACTGTATATATTTTGAAGATATTTACATGTATATGAATTTATATATTTTTATTATTATGTTTTGTTATATATAAACATATTTAATACATAAACAATATATTTTTCTTAAATATATACATGCATGTGTTTGTATTTATATATACATAAATCAATATAAATATATATATATATATATATATATATATATATGTATATATATATATGTATATGTGTGTGTGTGTGTGTGTTTTTTTTTAATGTTTTGATGTCACTTAGAACACTTCTGAAGGCTCTCCTGCTGTGGCCTCTCAATCAAACGGGCCTAGCGCGGTGCACACTAACGGCAAAAGTCTGCCTGTTGACACAGTGGACCAACCAAAACTAAAAGGACAGGGCAAGATCAAAAAGACCCGCTTCAGCATCCGCAGGCACCTGCAGAAACATGGGCTGGCTCCTGCAGATAGCGTGAGCAGCGTCGAGAGCTCTGAAGAAAGTGAGTACGCCTCCGTCTCCAGAGCGCTGGCGAATGCAGACTAGTGACATGTTACTGACCTAAACTCCCACATTCAGCTGTTATCACACAGCACGGCCGATTCTCTAATGCCCACTGGCAGCGCTTTCATATGACTGACCAGCTTATGCAATGATTTACAGTGTTTACCATTAAGTGCAGAAAAACATGAATTATTAAGGTTTTAGTTGAGGCTTGTGAGATTAAAATGTGTTGTTATGAAATACACTCATGCATATTTTAGTCTTAAAATCTATATTCATGTTCAAATACTCACGTTTTCCATAGCATGGTTTTTAAGAGGGTTGTCTCGGTTGTAAAGATGCCCCTTTTCTTTAGGTTATTCTAACAGTATTTGCAGCCACCAAAATTTGATCCCTCTTAAATGGATCGAGCTGAGGGTGTCCATGCCCTCCTGCTTGTGCCCAAGTGGTGAGTAAGAATCAGGCTTGGGTGAGACGTTTCAGGTGTGGACCCTAATTGTGATCCTGAAAGGTTTTGTCGTAAAGAGCTGTTTTATGGATCAAATAGAGCAACCTTTCAAAGCACTGTGTGGTTTGCTGTGTTTTGACATTTATTTGGAGGAGTCTGCAAAAATGACCCGACTAAGATGCGAAGTATTCAAAGCTTGCAGATTCCATGCATGTGTGTTAGTTTGGACTGACGTGGCAGTAACTCATCAGTGTGAAAAATGTTAAAGTTGAAAAAAATCTTTTGGGTGTGTTTTTTGGGTTGATGCATGGTTTTGGTGGATTATTTGTTGCTGATTTTCTTTATTTTTTCTGTTACTTACATCAGAGGCAGAAGCGGCACAGGATCTGCAAGCAGACGTGATTGGCCTGATGGGAAACACGCGGTTCTGGCATGGCAAAGATTACTGTAACTTTGTTCATAAGGACTGGGTCCAGTTGGATAAACCTTTTGATGGTGAATTATTGCATTTAAAGTGTGCTTCTTTTTTATTTTTAAGATTTTTAAGATAATAGCATTTAATGGTTTAAAATTATTTTTGTTCATAGAAATATAATGCAATACAATACGTAAGCTTAATTACATATAAGCAAAATAAAAGTTTCCATAATATATAGGTGTACTGTGTATATTTATTATGTATATAAAAATACAAACACATGAATGTATGTATATATTTAAGAAAAATATATGTGCTAAAAATAAAATACTATAGTTATAATATAAAAGAGTATAAATATGTAAATGTATATACATATATTTTCAAAATGCTGTATGCGTGTGTATGTGTGTGTGTGTGTGTGTGTGTGTGTGTATATATACATAATATACGCAGTACACAAACAAATATATTCATATGTACATTTACAAAAAATATTACAATATTCAAATGTTTTAGCATTTTAACATGCTTTTAAATTTTAAATTGTGTTTTGTTTTTTACATTTAAATTACTTATAAATTAAGAATTTTTCTATATTCTGTTCTTTTTGCAGATTTCATCGACAGACACATAACACCCAGAATGCCTTGGCATGACATTGCCTCGGTGGTTCATGGGAAAGCAGCCAGAGATGTTGCACGCCACTTCATTCAGCGCTGGAATTTCACAAAGGTGAGAAGGCCAACATGTGTCATTTAGTGTAATATGTATTCATAATCTCAATATTATCTGTTTTTATGCCACATAATATGTCCAGTGTCTATGTTTTTGAATCTGCATCAAGATTTTATGTTAGAATTTATATGAACGTCAAAGAAAATGATAGATGTTTTAACTGGTCAACACATCTCGTCACAAGACATTTCAACTTATCAAAAGTATTTAATGTCACCCCCCTTTGCTGTTGACTAATATCATAAACATGGCTTTGAATATATGTTTGTATTTGCATTACCACCTTATTTCAGATCATGAAGCCCAAATACAGATCCCTGTCGTACCCATACCTCCTTCCCAAATCTCACACTACTGCGAATGAGATCAAGTATCAGGTCCCTGGCTGCACCCAGACTAATGTCCAGGTATAATTTCATGTAAACATCAATGTTCCCATCAGATTTTCTACCGACAAATACCACATACAGCTTTAATAATACAAATTGTCTTTAATTAGGTGCTACGATCCGCCTCGGACTGGTCAGCGGGTATAAAATACCACGAGGAGTCGATTCATACGGCTTACGTCAACGCAATTGAAAACAGCGAACACTATGTTTACATAGAGGTGTGTGGCACAGAGAACATTGTTTTCTTAGTTCATGTTCATATTATCCCTAATCTTATACAGTAGCGTCATTGTTGATGTATTGGTTGCTTATGTCTATAGAATATATAGGATGTCCTAAATTCAGTGGGATAATGTGTTGTGCTTCCTCTTTCAGAACCAGTTCTTCATAAGCTGCGCGGACAACAAAGTCGTTCACAATAAAATTGGAGATGCCATTGCCAAGAGGATCATAAAAGCATATCGGTGAGCTGCGTTCAATAAGCTGCGCCTTTTGTCCAGTCTCCAATCTATTAAACAAATCTCTGACACACAAAAGCACAAAACTTCTTCAATGAAACACTTGTAAATCAATAAGACTTTATTAGTAAAACAATAGCCAGCAATGAATAGACAGACTTTGCAAGGTCATACTTACACCAACTGTCTTTGAAATGAATTTATCTTGCACTAAAAGTAGTGTCATATCTTTTCTGTGTGATTCACAGGGACGGTAAAAAGTACCGCGTGTATGTGGTCACACCACTGCTTCCTGGGTTTGAGGGGGACATCAACACTGGAGGAGGCAGTGCCATACAGGCAGTCATGCACTTCAATTACAGGTAACACAAAGAAATGGGACTTGAGTATTGAGTAGAAAGAAATGGCCTTAGTGTATGTATATATATATAATACTGTTTAAACTGCATTCTGTAAAGGATGCATACATTGATCTAGAGTTTGAACTTTATATTCATCAAAGAATCATGAAAAAAAGAAAAGCAAAATTAAAGGGATAAATTCTGTTATAAATCACTCACCCTCATGTCGTTCTAAACCTATAAAACCTTCCTTCATCTTCAGAACACAAATTAATATATTCTTAATGAAATATTTTATGAGATCTTTCTGATCCTGCGTAGACAGCAAAGCAACTGACACGTTCAAGGCCTAGAAGGTAGTAAGGACATCGCAAAAAGTTTATAAAGCTACAAGAATACTTTTTGCGTGCAAAGAAAACAAAAATAACGACTTTATTCAGCAATTTCTTCTCTTCTGCACTAGACTTTGATGCACATTCACGACACTACACACATGCGTCATGACATTCTCATGAATAAATGGTGAATAAAGTTGTTGTGTTTTTTTCTTTGCAAAAAAAAGTATTCATGTGGCTTTTTAAAATATGTCAACCTTACTGCCTTACTACCTTTCTGGGCCTTGAACATGTCCAAATCAGCAATTAGAATGACTTCTGATGGACCATGTGACACTGAACACTAGAATAATGGCTTCTGAAAATTAAGCTATGCCACCACAGTAATAAATGAGGAAATACTATAGATGTAAATTATCTGATAATTTAATTTAATATAAATATATTTAAATATTTAGTTAGTCCATCTTTTTTCTCATAAAGCAGATTACCGCAGAAAATACATTGACAGTGCTATTGTAAGGCAAATACTGAATATAATATACCGTACAGACAAGTTTAGTGACACCTCATGTCTAATAACATGTCTTACAGTTTTTATTTTAGGACTATACTATACTGTACTTGTGACTATAAATAGTGTTTTAATTTCCCATTCTTCTCCACATCAAGTGCTTTACTGAAGCAGTTATTTTTATTTGTGGTAACTGACCACAGAATGCCGTAAATGTATTAATAGAGCTTCACTTGTATTAAAGACAGCACATTCCTTACCTAAAAGTTTAAATATTATTCTTCCGCATTAAAGACTTATCATTTATCATAAAAAAGGAGTTGTTTCATTGGAGGGATTTATTTGCTAATGTTTTTTTTTTATTGCAGGACCATGATTAGAGGAGACTGTTCCATTATCTCTCAGCTGAAGAAAGAAAGTGAGTACAGAGATGTATAAATACCCCCATAAATGTTTAATCTGTGAAGGGTGTATCTAATTCTTCAGAAGATCTGGCTGGAACGCTAACCAGATGTTCTTCATGAGGTTTCTGTGAAGTTTCTGTGGTTTGACCCATGCACTCTTGAAGATCTATGTGGTTTTCTGTATCCACCGTTTTGAAAAATTAATGGCTTGGTTGATTTTATTTGATGGGTTTCGGTGTCAAAGGAGAGGCTAAAACAGACAAGAACAAGAAAACAAAGTATTTCTTCTTTCTAACAAATCCAATCGGAGATATATTAAAAATTGTCTGGGCCTTTCTAAGCTCTATCATTGAAGTAGGTGGGTGTTTCCATTTAACAGTACAAAAACATAGGCCTTATGTTGCAAATCTGTGTTTTTTTTTAATTTTCATTCAAACGTAATGAACACTTTTCTATCACGTCTGCTATTTGCCATATGAAAAAGCAGCCCTGGCGAATTATGTAAGACGTTGGTGTTACCTAATTAGTGACGAATGCGAAGAAGGAACAGAACAAAATGCCAGAACATTTCCACATTACCAGTCAGCAGAAGTGAGAGAAAAGTGTTTATTGCATTTGAAATGTGGCTATTTATCTTACAAAAATGCATTGAATTGCTACAGAAGTAGCAAAGCCATGTGAGGTACAATTTATTACGTTTATGCACACTTTATTTAACGTGTTTTGGACTGTTAAAGGGAAACACCCACCCACTAAAATGATAGCGCTTAGAAGTGCCAGGACAGTTTTTAATATATCTCAGACTGGATTCAGCAGAAAGAAGAAAATTGATTTAAAACCCCTGCTAATTTTCCTTTTTTGGGTGAACAAATTAATAAATTAAAAAAAGCAACAACTCTACTATCCCATGAAGTGACTTATTCTGATCTCACATCTCTTAATGCAGCTTTCATTTTACTAGATCTTAAAGAAGTCTTAAAGGAGTCATACAAAGCCAATTTTCCACTAGCTAATACGATTCTTTAGGGTCTTAATGGAAAGTTTGTAATATAGTTTTTTTTTTATTTCTCAAAGATAGTGTAAAAAGCGCTCATTTTACCCTGTCAAAAACAGCTCTTTAGAAATCACTATGTTCTGTGTACTTCCCCTTTAAATCTTCACGAGCTCCGCTGACCCCGCCACTCTTTTCCGAGGCACTCTAAGAGGATCTTTTTTTAGCCGTATTTATAGTAAAACTTGCTAATTATCACATAATTAGGAAAGGCGATTTGCCTTTAGCAAAGATTCATTAAAAGTCATTATACTCACTGCTTCTGTAGGTGAGGCTGGATCATGAATGATTCGCGCAAACATAAACACATTTCGGTGCTGTTTGGTCTGCTCTGATTGGCTGTTTCTCAGCGTTGCTCATTTCAGTAGCAGGGGTTTAAGCAAATGTGGTGAGCCTAACTATTATGCCTCTAGACTGTTACGAAACAGTCTGTGTTGTGTTGGAATTTGACCTTTTTTCAGTTGTCTTTTGCAAACACTTGA